>CAAKHC010004724.1:0-29808 GCA_901007825.1 Macroramphosus scolopax | reverse complement strand
GGGGGCTCTGTAAGAAGCAGAGAACAGAGAACTAGTTTCAGTTCTGCAATTCTTTGCAATAATACGAAACATCAACAATACCAGAAGGACTTCTCCCTTTGGACAAGAGCAGAACCTACGCAGCATGCATCAACTCACCAACTGACAACCACACTTAGACACTGAGAGCATGTGCTAATGGTGAAGGCAATGCCCATCAGTCCATCTATATCATACATACTTTGAGAAACATTTAAAAAGGCTAAGTAAGAACAGGTCCTACTCTTCCTTTTTCTGATAAAATCTTTATTGAATTTGAACACTCTCGCTCTCTCAGGTGCGAGAGGCTCAGAGGAAAGTAAAGCTCTGAAGTGGTGTTTCCAAAAATACAGAGCTCTGCAGAGCGCCATGGTTCAGAATAGACGGGCTGCAGCCTCCCAGATACATGCATGAACACCGACTGCACTCTGCAGCCATGGAGACGGGAAAGAAATGCAAAGGCAGAGGATGCAGAGTAGTCGGCAAAGACACATAACGGTTACACAATGACGTTGGCAACACACGATATGGTATTATATTTTCAAATGAGTGAAATTGGTGGGACATACTATTTTCCGATCCTCTATTGTGAGTGACAGCGGAAGTATATTAACTGCCTCGAACACATCTCTTCACTTGCAGAGCAGTGACCACAGGATGAGGCTTATGTTCTGAATAAGTGCAGACACGTAAGTATTGATGGTTCAAGGTGGAGTCAGAGTAGACACACACAAGAGGTGTTTGTTTATAAAGAACTTGCATAAATTGTTGTTTGCTAATATTCCCTAGTCTATTTCCCTGGATGTTAAATGGACTATAAATGGTGCACACAACATTTAGCTGAAATGTGAAGAGCCTCACCTAATCAAATTCATACGCACAAACATGCACCCATTCATTCCTGCGCTCACTTGTGCAGTAGGTGTGGACAAGAGAGGGGCCTGTGTTTGTTTAACTGCACAGTTTACCAGCAGCCTGAGGCACACAAACCCACAGCTATGTGACTGCTGGAAAACCAGAGGGGAGGAAAACTCAAATTCAAACTGCAGTCGACCCCCTAACCAAGACCAATAATACAATGGTTCCCCCAGCCTTCACAGCCATCAAAACAACACACACACCGTGTCTAAACATGCATCTTTCGTCTGCTGCCACTCCCACACCTACTTATCAATAACTCTGGGCAGTGTTTCCCACTTCGATGGCCCACCCAGGTAGACGAGGACACACCCAGGTAGATAAAATCACAGTACACACAATAGTTTCATAACGCACACAGACCGCCAGGCATGGAGTGGCATGTGTCAGCGCCGCGTGTGACAGGCAGGTCCATTAATAAAACTAAGTATGATGGCGTAAGCACAGGTTTCACCGTGGCCTTGGTTGGTGATATATTGCTGGTAATATTAGGAAAAGCCAGTGAGCAAACGATCCGATACGTCTTATTGAAATCTGATTCCTTTTGATTGATTTTAATGGTCATTTCGGAGACTGTGCCTTGTCTGTACTGGGTTATATGGAGGGCTGATCCTAGTATCATCCTATTTATATTAACTGGAGTTCTCACAAAATATGAGGAACACCCCCCCAGGTCAGAAGCGCCACAGATTTCAGCCTCTAGACTGACCAGTAAAATAAGACTAACAGATTCAATTAAACTTTATAATCCTCATAAAAAGAGGATTTACTGCAGAGCTGTTGTATAATACTGCTAAGGTTTTATCTAGATGTACTTGATGAAGTGGCAAGTTAAGTATATGTGCTGACTGGAAGGAAATCCCTCGTGAAGAAACGCAACCTAAAGATTACAGTGAGGAACAAACTGAGTCTGGCTGAAACAAGCCAAATGCCGTTCCTCCATTAAAATCAATCATCAAGGGATTATTACAACGAGAAGACAGCCAGCGCAGAGAGCTGTAACTAATGAGAATTATGATTATCAATGAATAAATCATTCCATCTTTAAATGGCAGAGACACGTTCCCAGAGAGGTGAGACAGAAATACCTCCGGAGCTTCACATGAACTGCAGTGGAATCTAACAGCCAAAACCACCAGCGTGTTTACTGGCAATCAACCAAAATTCTTAGTCCCTATTGTTGCCAATTTCAATTCATCAGTGGGAAATGCCACTTACTAATCCTCATCGCTATGAACAACAGCCAAGAAGTAGGCCTGTGAACAGCAACAATTAGTGGGACAGCTAAGGTTATGTCAGCCATAATCTGAATCCAGGGATTCGAGGCTTCTCTGACATTCGGACGCACCCGAGTCCTCCCCTCTGGCCCAATATGCAATGTCTTCCTCGCACACAAAGAGAGTGGGAGAAACAGACCGTAAAGAAATCTCTTTGAATGAGAAACACATTAGGCTGCACCACTTCGACACACAGGGCCTCAGCCGACCAATGTCAATACCAGCCCGGGGCTGCGCGGTGCGCCCCCGCCTGATTGGTCCGTGTGTTTTAAACCTTCCAATACATGAAATAAAAGAAATGTTCCAAACTTCAGTCAATCACAGGAGGGCGGTGTCTGACAGCAAGCAAATATTTGGAGTAATGATTGGCGCCATGACTTCCGCTGCATCATAACAGGGTGGAAAGTATCGCCCTCCCCACCGCCTCTGAGGACCCTCTGTCCCGGAGGAGGATTCCCCCCCCTTGTCTCGACTGCAACCACCACATCTGCAATACTGCAAAACCCCCAACTCACTTTCTGTCAGACAAAAAAAAGAAAAACAGGACACCCCGCCCCCCTTTAGTAAATAGCCCCCTCCCACTGGCCTAGCAGGCTATAATGGGCCACCAAAGGAATGTTTCCCCCCGCGTGCTCTCTCACCGCGGCCAATGGGTGAACAGAGGGGGAAATACAGGGGGTTACATTCCTCTCTTCTGTCCTCTCGCTGGCTGTCTGCTGGATTGGCTGATTTGTTGTTTAGGTCCAAAAGTGGATTCTAGATGGTGGTCAGCTGAAGCACAGGGTTTACCACAGCTGACCTGGGATCAGCTGGCAGGGGGGGGGACCACAGAGATAGATCAGCAACTAAAAACCTGAACTTTTCTTCTCAGAGAGCTCCATGGACTTCAGTCGCCCTTTCAATTTCGTCGTAATGCCCCTGAAAAAGCATCAATCTGATGTGATATCTAGCACATACAATAGATCACGATCCTCGTCAAGCAGACTGATGGATCAGGCTGCAACCTGAAGCAGAGTAAACAGACTTAACAACACTAGATATGCATTTTCAATATCTTCTTAAAACCCTGTAGATTCCTCTTGTATCCATAACAACTTCACTCACACACACACTAAGCTGATACCGATGTTCGGCTGATAAATAGGTGCATTCCTATAGACAAAGTACTTGATTCAGGGAGCACGTTAAGTCAACTCTGTTTAAAGATGTTGTTGAACAGGAAGAGTGTCTGGCAGTTCGTCATGCAGCCAGATCTGAGCTGTTTATGGACGATGGGGGCCACGCATTGTTTGGTCCATTTGTCCTGACAAAATGTCACTAACAGCTCGTCCCGCGCCAGCCCGGCCATCTGAGCTGGCTCCGCCCGCCTGCCAGCCAGTCGCACATAGAGGATGTGAAAGTGGGCGATAAAAGAACAAACTAACATTGTGTCCAGCTGCCCACCTTGGCAACACCTGTGGGGAGCCGACCCACAAACGATGGGAGATGCTTCTGCACTGCTGGAACTGACAGGATCAAACGTGTGGCAGGAACAAATGTGGGTGTGTCCGAAGAAAAGAATCTGCATAAGCACATGCTTAATCAAAATGTAAAAGAACATGGAAATTATCACAGGTTAAATCAAACTATGGCACCTACCTCCCCCTCGCTCAGTCAGTCACAGCTGTTAAGTCTGTTGAGCTGCGAGTGCATATCACAGTCCTGCTCCAATCACTCCTGTGCAAACAGGCCGACAGATTGAGAGGGCCGTCATTATAGGAAAATAAAGCCCGATAAACATCACAGTCGGTGACCACGACCGACTGCCACAGTAACACAGCTACGATTCATGAGGGAGAATGTTCCGCTCACTCCAGACGGGATTCAGAAGGAAGGTCAGGAACTATCTGATGCGCACGCACGCTTCAGGTTATTCACTTTGCTGCATTAGTTGGATATTTTTTTTATCATATTTACTTTCATTTTTGTATTATTGTGAATCAGACAAACATCACTGGGTTTTCGAGGGGAAAACAAACGGTGCTAACTGATCCGATTTCAGAAGAACATTAGTGTTGCAAAGAGGAACAATCAATCAGCGTTGATGCCAGGCGCTCCAGGCCCTTTGGCTTGTGCACCTCACTGTTTCCCTGTTTGCTCATCCACCCACCTCTGCTGTAATTTCTTCCCGTCCTATGACGTGAGAAATACGTGCCGCCCAACTGTCACTGGGAAGCTGGATGTGGATGAACCGCCCGCAACACTGCCGAGAGGTACAATAAAAACGGGTGGCGTCACTGCGTACTTTGACATGTTCCAACGTGTCGCAGATCCCACAGCAATGAAACATACTTAATAACATGTTTGTCAGGGCTTCTCCTGTAACCAACGACAGTTAACTGGGCTCAGTCCAGATTCTCTGGGGTGTTGGGAGATGAAGTCAGCGTATGAAATGGACATACGGGGACAAACCATGTGCCAAGGTAGCACACAATCAATTTCTACAACTGTGATCAGCAACCACCGAATGAGGAGTCTCCCAAAACAAGTTATTCTTGTGCCGAGTGGAACTCTGATTCATTCACAAGGAGCAGGTCAAGTGAAACCACAACTGCTTCACTTTTAATTTATTGTTTATTGAAAACAAAATGAGAGACACCGGATGTGTGGATTGATTTTTCTTAACTCAAGCAGATAAAGTTCTGACCTCTGGAGAGCAATCGTGGCTCAATTGAATCAGTTACCAACACACCTTTAAGGTGGACTTATAGTCATGCATCAGCTCAATGAAGGCCGTAGCTGACACAAGTTACATACACCAATGTGAGCTTTGATACTTGTGCGCTGCAGTTTCACCGCCACAACGTTAGCTGGCGGTGGAGTTTCTACGCGACTGTGTCTGGTGTCTTTCGTGAACCTCAAACAATGACATGAAGCTGAGAGGATCCTTTTGGAGTTGATAAATATTGAGCAGCAGTTACATATATCGGAATTACTGCAAGATGCAATGGCCTGTCGTTGGAGGGGTGGTGATGAAACTATAGCACGTGATATTGCGTAGGAGGAAATGTGATGCAATGATGCAGTCCGTTTTCCAGGTGTTGCCAGCTGCATCACCAAGTTGCACGTCAGGCTGCAACACTGCTAAACGCATCTTACACCCGTAGCCTCTCTTCTGTGGACATCAAATAAATGCAAGAATGCCAAAAAATATCCTCTGCTCTGCTGTCTTTGTCCCCTCCTGTATTACTCTATGGTAAATGTGCAGAATCAGCATGCCTCTGTTTTCGTCCTTACAGACTGGAGATAGGACAAATCCATCCCCATACTCATTACATGTACTTCTTCCCTGATGTTCATGTGAGGCCTTTGCTAACGTTTGTGCAATAACTGTCACCGTGAGCGTGGATACACTACAGGAATTTGCCCTTGGTTCGCCGCCTCACCAGGCACACGATGCCCAGCCTGCTCGGTTCCCTCAATCAAACATCTACGAGTTGCCACCAATGAGTGTAGATTTGGGGACACAGAGGAATGGACCTCAGCATAGGTTTGGACAACAATCCTCTATCAATGATTGATGAATTGGAGTTGCTGTGTGACCTCTGGACAAACATGCACACGTCCCGCCAACAAGCATGAGGTTAAAGCTGAGGACTGGACTTTCCAGAATGATGTTAACCGATTCGCAGGAATGTCTGACATTGACAGCTGAAATGCTGAGTGGCCTAATAAAAATGCACGTTCAAATGCTCGGCATGCTGTCACACCACCAGAAAGTATGCCAGTCATCTGGCTAGTTAGGGAATAAGATACAACACAGACACACACACACATAAATACAAACCCGCAATGGTTCCACACTGTTAAGCAATAGCTCTTCAAATCCTGCCTTATTATTCAGAGTTAGAGGGTCAACAACAGAGAGACATTTAGGATCTGCACTCATGAGGTCCTCGTTCTATAAATTTCACCATATATATATTTCATAGTGCATCAATGGGTCTATATGTCTGGGAAATTAGCAAGCAGGATCATATAGCAGCTGGCCACAGTGGGAATGTAAAATAAAGAGGGTCACCAAAGTCTAAGGATTGGACACATTCCATTACAGTAAGAAAATTGCACACAAGTAGCAAAATTAGGAACATTAGCATCTATCCCAGCTTAGCAGCATCTGTTAAGAGAAACGACGAGTGGGAAGAAAAAGTAGAGGATGAGTAGAGAAAGCGGTTTCCTGCTATTTGGTGTCCACATAAGTATGCAGAATATTTCTGCAGCTGGCTAAAATCAGCAGCACGGCAAGTGGGCGTTGGTTCGGTGCTATGAAACTGCAACAGAAAAGTTGTAATCGCAGGGCTGTGGGCAGAACATGAGCGTGGGTGTGATTATCACACCGAATATTCAGCGTTTACAGAGGGTCTGCTCAATACAGCAGAGGGGTTGCTGTTCAGGTGTTGGGCAGATGACTTTACTCTGCAGGAGTCTGTCACTGGTCAGAATCTTTCATATGGAATATATGTGATGCAATAAACGTTTTAAAAATACACCAGCAGGGAATGACATGAGGCTTTGTGTTCATATCGGCCTTGAAATCATCGTATCGGTCGTATCTTCCAGTGATGAGCAGATACTCTCCACGGTCAAACTGCCTCGGACCAACCAGACAGGCGGACAGACAAGTGGGGCAGGAAGGCTTGATACCGCCCCTCGTTGTCACTCACCAGATGCCCGCACAAGTACAAGTTTGATTCAAGCGACAATGTGGCGCCCTGTTTCCGTGCCGGGGGGCAAAGAAAGTGTTTCAGACAAAATACCACAGATAAAGTGAAACGCCAGCTAACACAGTCACGCGTCTGCCCACTACTACGTTTTCATTCACAGCGGGAATTAGAGGAGGAAATCAGCTTTTACTCGGGAGTGAAATTAAGCAGCTTGACGTTGAGCAGAGCCTCGGGACGAGCGGGCAGAAAATGAGCCGACAGAAAGCGGGACATTAACAGCAGCTGCGGGGTTTGAAGAGCAAAACCGAGGCCCGTATTCGGTCTCTGACCTCCACTCCCCATCCCTCCCCTGCCATTTTCTTTCTACATACCGCCGCCTCCTCTCAGCCCGACTCGGCTCGGCCCAGCTGGGCCTGACTTCAGTTTCCTTACCTTCCTCTGCTGTTTCTCCCAGGCCGGGTCCAGCAGCAGGTCCCGGTCCCAGTCGTTCTCTTGCTCCATGTAGGTCTGCACTCCGCCGGAGTATTGGTTATTGGCAGCGTGATAATCTACCATGTCAGCAAAAGAAAAACCTGAGTGCGCCACAGAGAACTGTCAGGAAAAAAATAGGGAAAATAAAAAAAAAGAGAAATATAAGCAACGAAGGCCCAAATCAACGAGGTGGGACGGGGAGGGATACACGACCCAGGAAGGTGT
This sequence comes from Macroramphosus scolopax, assembly GCA_901007825.1. Classification (NCBI taxonomy): domain Eukaryota; kingdom Metazoa; phylum Chordata; class Actinopteri; order Syngnathiformes; family Centriscidae; genus Macroramphosus; species Macroramphosus scolopax. The sequence continues at coordinate 22,196 of CAAKHC010004724.1, read as the reverse complement.
CCTTCTCTAGCCGCTTTCAGCCGTGAGTGTATTTTTTTAATGTGTTGGATATCCGGTGTGTGTAGTCAGAAAACCCCGCTGCGGCTGCTGTGAGAAGAAAAGCTTTCCCTCGGAACAGTGTGGCTGCTGGGAGGAACCGGCCGCTCCTACAGGCTGCGGCGACACCGGCAAGAAGGATGAACTGATCGGTGACACATCCGGTGTGACCTTTCAAAATAAAATACATAAAGCGCATGTGCAGATCTTCCCTTCGTTGAACACAGTACCGCTCCACGAGATGAAAACAGAAATTATATTGAGATTGTTTTCATTAATATTGATATTGCCATATAACTACTTTTAGAAGGCTACATCATTTAATATATAACTTCCTGAATACTTAGTATTTTTTGCATTTCATTTCAAAAAAATATGAAAATGATGATTTTTACTGGGGTCATTTACCTAATAGTGCTCAACCAATATGGGGTTTTCAGTGGCCAATCCCAATGCCAATATCTAAAGGGGTGTTGGTCAATATATAAAGCCAATACCAACTTGTATTTGTTGTTGGGTTTTTGCATCTGATAGAATATATCACTTAAAAAATAATGACAAATGAGACCCAAAATTACTGAAATGAAATAAATAATTGTTTAACGTTAATGTTATTGTCTGATCTTGTCTCTGTTTGCTCTCACTCTCTCGCAATGTACTTATTTTGAATGAAAATACAGTATTAAAGTTACAGCACAGAGTATATAATGCTTTTTGGTAAGCTGCCTTGTGGTAATAGGTCTCAATTGATGCCGATTATCTAGAAAATGCCAATAATCCACCCTATGTTTAAAAAAAAGTAGAAAAGCACACATAAGATTACATTTCAATTTTCAATGAAACATTTTCCCCTCCTTGATTACAATACAGTGCCTTCTTATCAACCATTAGAGCGTCACTGGATATGTAGTAGGAATTCAGTTAAATTCCAATTTAGGACTTTTAGTTATTCCTCGTTTCCTCCCCCTTTCATCCCCTACATGATGAGATTTTATTTTGAAGGTGACCTCGGCAGTTGTTCGGTGTAATTTGTGTGTGTCTGTGAGAGTTGACACACCTGTCTCCAGTAGCTTCCATAGGCCCGGTGGATTATGAATATTCATGTGACATTTGAACACCAGTTACTGAAACAATGAAACATTCATCAGTCTGAAATATTGAAACGCGGAAAAACATGAACACAAAACAATATATCAAAACGGGTTCAAACTGTCGGACGCCCCCTGGTGGGTGGCTGTCCTTGTTTGAAATTTGACTGCATTGCAGGTTCAGTCGAGTTTAATGTTAAATTACCAGCTTTCATTTAGTGGAGTCTTGTAATATATCCATATACTGTAGCTAAATTTATAAACAAAAATAGAAAACTTAACATCGCGCATCTGCAAAATAAATATATAAGACTTGTAGGTAAGGAGATTAAAGTTCCTTCAACGTTTCAGATTTCTGGAGTATTTCAAATCCAGAGTAACAGTTCCGTTATGTTCAAATTCAGAGACAATATATTGCACCTTCTGGTAACTTGTACAAGCTAGGCAAATTTGCTGTAATAGTAATTATTGAGGATGAATTATTGTTGACCATTTGAAGCAGAGACCACAGTTTTAGGTGGATTTCTACTCTTTTGCTGGGATATTTTTTCCACCAGTTGATCATACATATCGGGAATATATAAATGCTGCTGATGGCAATAGTGGAAAGTTTAGATGATAACAAAGTCATGAGGATACTGAACACTGTTTGGGAACTATGAATTACGATACACTGGTAGATGTTGAATTATTTCGCTAGAAGCCGACAAACGATGGTCGGAAAGTATCACCTTTAGGATTTATCCCCTTTTCACTATATGTCAGCACAACATTTCATAAATAGTTGACATCGGGTCAGTTTCCGTTATTACTTCGCTGAAAATCCCAAACAAGCCTTCTATCAGATAAAGTTGCCAACCTAATCTCATTCGTTTACACAAGAAGTTTAATTATTAACTTGTTGGAGAGGTCAGACCTGAGGGGAGTAACAATTGCATGAAACAAAGTTCACAATCCCAAACAATAAGAGAGAGAAGCAAGCTCCTGAGCACTCTTTGCAAAGGTTAAATAAAGCAGTTTGTAATCAGAAGGATGCAGGTTTCTGTGATCCAGGCATCAAGTGCAAACGGCTTCAGTGGGGTTCTACAGTTATCAGACGTTATCACAAGTTGTGGCTGGCAGCTTTCAGGTGCAAGTTTTGTTTAACAGTATGAGTGTGCAGCAAGGTGTGCTATTTTTGCCACTGGATCAATTTCTAATATCTAGTGTTGTCTCACTAATCAAGTTACAGTCACATAATTAGAAAGGAAGTACATCGATTTGAGGAAGTAGAGTAATCGTCTACATTCACATCTCAAACTGAAATGAGGAAAATGATCCGGACAAATTTGAAGAACCGCTGACCCAGAGGACTGACACTCATAAAAGTAAAGGCCCTAACTGCAGCATCATCTGTTAAATCTGCCAGGAGGAGGCTGGTTTGGAGGGAGTCTGACCTGCTTGCTGGAGCCACCTACAGAAGTAGGTCACCCGGCTGTCCTTGTTGATTAGCGTCACGCAGCCTGGAGGAGCATATAGACCCGAGCAGAACTAAACTTTCATCATTTCATGTGATGCCATATAGTGCAGCTCCTCCACTAACAGCTCCGGGATTAGACACAACTTCACTGAATCGTAATAACCGTCAGATTATGAACTTCTCTCATACTGGTGGTCCTGAAGCTGCACTGATTGTTGCTGGAGACTTCAGTCAGGCCGGCCCTGGGAAGGTATTGATGTGATGACTGCGCCACCGGCCATACATCTATCAAGTGTTTGGGACAGCTGGCAGAGCCTATGACAGCCAGAAACGTCCATATCCGTTTACAAAAACGGGTGAAAATATCATCTGTTACAATACAACACATCTGCCAAAGAATGAGTGAAAGAACGGTCACATGCCTGCTGAAGTCTTAAGATGTCTGTTTTCATCAGAACTACTCACAACTGAATAAATAGTAAGTATAAGAACTGCTGACAATCTGCTCTGTGGATTATCTGCTGTGACAGGGACAGAATCTCCTGTAATAGATGTTGTTCTACAAATTCGGAAAGTTACGTTTCAAAGCTGTGAGCGCCCCACGGAAACTTCCATTCATATCTATTGTTCTGAGTTTCCAGCAGATGTTTCATAGAAGACTGTACTTCGAGAGTGCAGACCAGAGCCAAATCCAATGTGAAAATAATCTGTGTAAAACGGATCCGACACAAATGGGTACTTCCTTCACGGGTACTTCCTTCATTGGTACTTCCTTGGCCCATCATACAAACCTCCAACAAATTCAGTGAGAATCAGCCAGCTAGTTTTTGTTTAATCCTGCAAAAAAAGCACAGGCAGGTAAAACATGGCCTTCTTGGCAGAAGTAAATATCACAAATTGGAAGTACTTGAACTGGCTGCAAACAGTGTCGATGTATCTACATCCAATACAACGGCTGCTGGTGTGAATTACAGTAGTTATAATCACTTGTGTCCATTTGTGTCACTTTCGTTCAGTTCAAAAATCAGTTTCAACACAACAGTAGCACAACAGGATGTTCTATACACACACAGTCACACGGTCGAGCTCTGGTATGTGAATCTCTGACTGTTCTCCCTTAAAGATTCATGCTGAAAGACGGATATTTACGCATACCAAACACCAGCAAAGAACAGAGGGTCATCTCTCAGAATATCCCCTGTGGTCGAGGTCACGCAGTCAGATCTCGTTGGAAAGTTGCAGACAAGACTTGAACAACAGAGTCAGACGACTGACGGCAAAAGAATCACTGGAATGGATCATTTTATTTCACAGCTAATTTTACTTTGTTCATCCAGTTGGTCACGAAGGCGGACGTCATACAGACGTTCTAGAATGTTTTTTCTAACAAAATTACGCAATAAAAACATTTTTAAGAACATGCATTAAGCATCCAACGGCATAAATGCAAGTTTATAAACTCACAACCTGCTCGGATGTCGGGATGTTGGAAAACATTGTTTCTCTTTAAATAAATGTAGAATGGAGAAGAATACTGAGAAGATCACTGGACTAAATGATTTCAGGTTTTCAACATTGAAACTGGGGACTGGAGAGACGACGTACATACGATCTCGTACAAGCGGTGCAGCTTGGAATGCAACATATTTTAGATCTTTTGTGGAACTCTCATTACATCAGTTGATTAACATTCCAGCACTCAGCTACGGTCCCATGTGAAACTGTTGAAACAGGGACTCCGTCTGAGTGGACACGGTCGGGTCAGTTGTACATGGTCATGTGGAGCCACTGGAACCAATCAGAAGACAGAAAACAGACAGATAAAATTCACTTGTCTTTTATATTTATTCAAATTACACACTGAATGTTTGACATGTTTAATAATGACCTGCCAAATGAAATGTGACAATCAAAATGATTCCTGTCATAGAATAGAACTAAAAGTATTTTAACACAGATCATCACACCTGCTACCTCCACCTTGATAGACGTCTAATCCTGCTTCACCAAAACAGATTAAGAAGAAGGAGAAGCTGCTCGTACCTGTCTGTAGCTCAGGGTGATGTTTCCCATTCCCACCATGTCGTACGCTTGAAATTTGTCTGCAAAACAGGACAAAAACGATGAATGACTAGAATAAATTACTGCACTGGTAAATGATTCTACCTGCAGCTCTGGCATTGAAGCACCTTGGTTATATGTGCTGTATTCATGCATCATGCTGGTCAGCTGAGAGCTGAAGTCTGTTTTACACCAGCAGTTAGTTTTACTTTGTGGACAAAGTTCAGTTACATTCTTTTTCACTGCAGTTAAAACATTATAAAACAGTTAGAAAATAAAAACAAAAGATAAAAGCCTTCATTTCTGACCGGGTTCGGTGTGCTGACAGTTACATTTGGATGTGTTGTTCAATAATCAGCTGCAGTCTTTATCTTATAAAGATAACCCGGACAATAATATTTCTGCTCGAGGTTTTCTTTAAAGCTTTTTCCACCGATAACAAACGTCAAGTCGTCTATTTTCGGTTCTGTTTTACACACGGAAATGTCTCCTCCCTCTCTCTGCTGCCTCTCCTCTTCTGTCATCCTCCCATATCTCCTCCCATCAGTTTCCCACGCCTTCACCGTGACCTCACTCATTCTTTCTCCCGTCTGTTTCTTCTCCTCTGGTTGGAGCTGTACATGCATGTGGTTTGAAGTAATTCTGGTTGGTAGTACAGCAACTTAAACATGTTCCTGTTTGTAGCGTCCAGCTCCTTTGAATTTATTTAATACTTTTGTGTAATTTGCCGTTCTTCCTAACCGATGACCCTTTAACTCTCTCTCCATATCCATCCCTTACGGATCATTCTCTCCAGTTTCATCAGCATGTACAGGAAGCCGGGATAACTGACGGTCATGTCCGGCTCCGTGTACCTCAGGCCAACCAGCTGCATCACTAAATCATCCACCGTGATGCCTGGAGCAGAGACAGACAAGACAAACCCAGATTACAATCACTTTCAAACCAGGTGCAGGGTCAGAGCATTTTCTGTACAGCTGTTTATTTACCTCACATGTTAAAATGTATTAATGCACAGGAAGACAACACACTATTAACAAGAAGAGAAAGAAAGAAGTAGTGGTAAAAGTATTTGTATTAGTAAGTAAAAGAAATTTAAACATTTACTCCAAGCGTATAAAGTCTCTCACCTGTAATCGTTCTTACTGAGTGACTTATTGGAGCAATTATGGTTGTGATTTTTACGACTCCAGAAGGCCGACAGGACAAAGTTCACGCAGGAATATTTAGCTGTAATGTTTGTATGCAAGAGAGGGCCGGGAGGACCAATGCTTCCCTACAAATGGTCTTAAGGTGCTGCCAGCTTTGTTAACTAAAAAGCAGAGATGAAGAGTTTGAGAAGAGTTTTGGCTCCCCCTGTTGGTCAGATCCAGACACACAGACAGATGAGAAGCCTGAACTCTCAAACCTATCATTCATGTATCTTACAATAAATACGAGGTTGCAGCTGATAATCGAAGTTCTCAGTCTTACCTGCTGCCTTCAGAGCGGGGGCGACCTCTGGATACTCAAGGTGCTGAGTTTTATTCTTGTCATACACCAGGAAGATATCCTGGAGAGGAGATCAAATATCAAAGGCAGCATGAAATGCTACATACACACACTAGAGCTCAGTTATGTCGAGGACTGTGGTGGATTCATGACTGACTGATGCATTGCCTTTCTGAAATCTTTACATTGTGAGAACGAGCGGTCTTACGTAGATTCTGGATATGTTGCAACGTGTGCGTTGATAGTCTTACCGTCCACAACCTGATCTTGTCCCACAGACTCTGGAAATCTGGCCAGCTAAGCTGAGCAATGCCTTGGCTCTAAAGAAAACACTGAGGTCAAGGAAATTATTCCAGTTTCTGATTGTCTCCTCAACAATGCCACAGATTTGTAATAATGTCTGTGCTGTTCAATCTACAGTGTCTGATTTCATATAATGATACTGCTACTAGGTAGCTACTCTGTTGCTGCTGAGATCTGACAAAACTTGAATGACATTTACTCCGTTATTTAACTGAACAACCCTGAAGCTTCAGTGCAGTAGGAGCCTCTGGAGGAAGCAGTAAAGTAGTAAATGCATTCAATAAAAGTCCAACTAGTCCAACATACAGTACATATCAGAGAGTGAACTACTTCTCCCTGAGTATCTTAAAAGCACGCCTGAACAGGGACCTGAAAGCTGGACCCTCAGATTAAAAACCTGATGCTCTACGGACTGATCTGTCCAGGCTGTGATCACAGTTGGTTCTACACATCCCCTCCAGCTGGTTTATGCAAGGGAAGACAGGAAAACAGATGTTTATTTCAAGGAGTAACAGACTTCTAGGATACGTCCATGAGGACCACCAAGCTCTTGCAGTGCTCCAGAGCCAAGTTCTTCTCACTGCCGGCCAACACTGAACACAACAAGTAAGATCACTAGTGTAAAGTACAAGGAAGCAGTACATTATGGAAAACATTCTGCAGTTAGAGGCATTGTAAAGCATCACTGACCTCCTCCCTGTATGGCCTCAGTCAGCAGGTAGTGGAGGTGCAGAGGTTTACAAAACCCCTTCTGATGGTACAAAGGGAACCGTAAGTTAGGTCAAAGTTAGAACTAATTTGCATATGTTTGTACACCGAGCTCTGATGTGGATGTGCAGACACGTCTGACCTTGCTGCAGTGCTTCTTGAACAGTTGTCTCATAGATCGAAGCGAAGGAAGAGCAGCCAGATGAGGAAATGAAGGCTGCAGGAAGTAAAATACAGAATTCAGAAACAATCCTTTACTTCCACAACAAAAGCCCAATGTCCAACTTTCTCAAGCCATATATGTTCCATGTGGGTGCCAGCGTTATATTGTCCATATCCAGGATAATTCAGCTTCATTTAGGATAGTTGGAGGAAGTACAGGGCTGCTGTCCACATATAATAAACCCTTATAATTGATCCTACCTCTGTTGTTGAAGAGATTTCTTGTGTTGTTGGTCTGTGAGCTTCACTAGAAATGAAAAATAAATAAAAACATTATCACAATATCTCTAATCCAGAAGTCAAACATTTAAAGAAACACTCTGCCCTCCCCATTTACTCCCTCGGAGGACGAATGCAGTTTGGAGAATCTGGGAGAAGCTTCACTTCAACTAAGTTGTCACATGCATCTTGGGATTTTTACTTTTTAAACATTGGACCTTGGCTGCTCCAGCAGAGGTTCCTCCCTGAATCTGGACTGTTCCTTTACAAAACATCTCGCTGTACCAGGAACTGATTTAAAACTTCATACAATGAATCTTTGAGGGATTCCTTAATACAGAATGAGACCTCCAACTCTAATCTTAGACAGTAACGGAACCTCCTCCAACATGTTAACTGGAAGAATGAACACTTTACAGGATAGTCAGTCCTAAGATACAGTCCAGTTGCAGGAAACTAGAGCATCTAAACTATCTGAATACATCCATGACTCACGTTGCAGAGTTTCCCTCCTCCGTCAGCACTCGAAGGAGAAACGCTCCCTGCTGATTGACTTCAGCGGTGGATGGGATGATGATGTATCGACCCGGTGGAAGGGAGCCACGAAGAACAACTTCCCGACGCGAGGAGTAACGGGGGCTGCAGAGGACCGAGTGGCGCACGTTCATATCTTCAGGTGACAGGTGTTGGTTCTCGCTGTGAGCCTAAAGAAACACTCAATTATACGTATGAGTTGGGACTGAATTCACACCACAACAATACTAGAAGACTCTCAGTCCAGCTGAACAGTCATCTGTAAGTGTATTGTTTCAATGCTATGCAGTTCCCCGGCGTACCGGGTAGACGTGCAGGGCCATCGCCAGGTTGATGCCTCTGCGTCTGTGGTGTTTCTGCATCAGAGCCAGAATGAAAGAGCAGGTCTCCTTGGATCCGGCGGATCTGTTGTCCCTCTTTGACAAGTCAAAGTGAAACTGAGGGTTCTGCCAGAACAAACCTGGAAACACACACACACACACATACATGCACACACTGTTAACGTATACTTTTATACATTTTTTAACTGTAAATTGGAGTCTTAAAATGAATATAAGCAATATAAAGTGGACGTATGTTTTGTCAACTTTTCAAATCTCTGTTGTAAAACTTGTCTCAACTTGATGAAAGTTGAACAAATGGATCACTGACACTGACTGAAGGAGCTCGTAGCTTAATCTGCAGCGTGCACGCAAAAGATACAAGTCATATAAATACTTTTAAAGAATAGCTGGAAAGCAAATAATGGGCAGGGTGTTCTCCACCGGATGAAGGTGCTGAGGTTAGTTACACTGCTGACATTTACACTATTAAACACAATGTTTCCCAGGATATCAGCACAACAACAAAGATGTATCATGTTAACACAGACCTTTTTTATTATGTACATTCACGTGTCTGCCCCCCCCGTCTTACCCCCTGTGGGAGGGCCTCCTGCTGAAATGCGCGGCACCCAGTTCCCATGATGCATTATGCTGGACCAAGGCTGCACGCTGGTGCCCGGCTCACCGAGTGCGTCAGCGAGGTGACACACCTCCATGGTCTCGAAGTTCTGACGGAAGTCCGACACCGACATCCTGGTGAAGAGAAGGAGAAGCTGGTAACAGCGTCATATTTTAAACTTGTCTGATTTTATATTCAATTCAAGCAATCCCTGTTTGTGTTTGTGTTCAGCCTCATGTTACGTGTTGTATTAAATAAAACAGGATTTTATTTTGAGCAGTCCTCGACTATCAAACTAAAATCCACTGAAGATTTTAATTCTGACACGGAGCTCCTTTAATTACAGCACAAGCTCTGATATAAACAAGGAAATGAAACAGTGTGTGTCGCTCTTATAAGAGGGAGGAGGGACATAGATTCTTTTGTATTTGCGGTACATTTGGATGGAAACCTGACCGGTCAGCTGTGCCATGTTGCACCAGTCTGTTTCTCTGACCATCACGATGCTGCTTCTGTCTTTCTCTGACAAACGTGAACAGAACATGTGCAGTGGAGAACCCACCAGAACTCTCCGTCTTCCTGCCGGACTCGGTCCAGTCGACGCTGCTCCTCAGGACTCACTGTGTTCCACTCTGAGCTGCACAAACAGCTTTCATTACAATCAGTTCATCATCTACAAAGCACTGATATCTTAAAAAGGTTGTTAATGGGTTCTTCACCCTTTCAGGTCACTCCACGGGCCCTGCCACTCCGTGTTGCCCCACGGGTTGAGGATTCGCACCAGATCCACTGAGCCGTGTGTCGTCTGCACCTGGGGGAGGAGTGGGAACATGGGTGGAGGTGATACGTGAGAGTAGTGAGTAGAACAATTCATGTAAAGGCTACAAACAAAGAATTCCAGCTTTAGAATAAATCCTCATTGGTAAGTATTCGTGGCCCTAGCAGGTTATGTCTGCTGCCCTCTGGGTTGCAGACAAGTTGAAACCTGCTGTTGCCACGGTTGCGATATTCTAGTCATTTATTTACATAAAAGGAAGCAGTTGCCACTGCTGGTCGGGTAGTTCTTTTTTCTTTACATTCGATTAGCAAGCGTTTGTGCTCTCTACAAGTCTACTGGTGAGTTATTTAGGCTGTGAGAGATCAAGGCCAGCGTTTAGTTCAACAAGACACACAAACTTAAACAGACATTTAGTCACCTTCTTCAGGGGTAATTACCTTCTCGACAGCAGTAAGAGAGTACGCGTGTCTGAACATGATCCCCAGTTCATTCCTGTGCTCCAGAGGACCCTGAAGGGTAGAAAACAAACATCCACCCACAATCAATCAAGACAGACTGAGAGGCGATATTACATGACTCATCCACACTAAGAAAACCTTCCTTCTCCTTCGATGTTTCCCAGCAGGTTCGGGGACGTCACCCAGACAGAACCACTTCACCATACCTGGAGGTTGGCGCAGTTGATGAGTGCTCCTTTAGCCAGAAGGTGCTTGAGGAAAGCCAGCAAGTCTCTGGGAAGCAAGGCGATGTTTAAAACCTCGGCCACCCCGCCAGTCATGTCAACCATCGCCTCGTGAGGGAAGCCCATGTCCAGAGCTCTGTAGCCGCCTTTCAGCCTGGGAGAGACGACAGGAAGTACAAACATCAGACTGCTTCTACATGATGGATGGACAGGTGGTGATCCACCAATTAGAGAAGAGCAGACTGACAACAAATGACGACATTATATAAGATATGCAAGAGAAGTATAACGACAAAAGTGGCTGTCACGGTTTGTTTGGCGAAAGATATGATGCCAATCCATGGAGCTGAGAAGGAACGCTCCAAAGAGTTGATTAAAAAGACAGACTGTAGATCATTTGTCTTAGTTTTTACCAAATATTTGAAGGCAAACTGTTTAATGAGATTCTGACTTGTTCTTCACAAACACCGACACACACACACACACACAGACACACACACACACACACACAGACACACACACACAGTAACACACAGGGACTCACTTGGCGTAGGCCTTCTCCAGCAGAGAGCTCCAGAACTCGTGTTGGACTGGGGAGCTGAGGTAGATCAGGTTGTTGTCCTGGGTTGGCAACAAGTCGTCAATCCTCACCTCCTCCCACTGACCGTACTGCCAGAACTACACAGACACACACAATCAGTCATTGACTTTCACCAAGTGTAGAACGGCTGTAACAGTTGTCTTGTCTGTGCCCATGTGTTCATTGAAATAACACTTATATGAGGCTTTAGCAGCCAGTCAGTCAAATCAATTGGAGTAATGTAAAGTAATGTAAAGTAATGTAAAGTAATGTCCCTCCCTGCGTTCCCTTGTTGAGCTGCAGGCGACGTATAGTAACACAAGAAAGCCCATTCCTACCCTGTTAACCCAGAATAATTGGATTGCATGTGGGGCAGTGTTCAGGTATTCACCCTGAATATGAAGCAGCCGTTGTATCCGTCCTGGAAGGTCTGTCCTGGAGGAACAACCTTGTTGAGCAGAGACGGGTTCACAGACAGAGACGCGATAGCAGAAAGTAACCAGCAGTCACCTAATGAAACCGTTTGGGAGGGAAGTCAACAGGAAGGTTCACATGATGCATTCAGAGGCTGCACATGAATGCAAATCTTCTTCTGACCGTTCTTAGCACAACTGTTGTACCTTCTCCAGCACTCAATAACCAACAGATCCATTGTGCACCGGTCAGAAATATCATTAGATCACATTGTATTTTAGTAATGGACATTGCTACACTAGGATGCTAATTGCTGCATGTAAACGTACCGAGTTACTGTCATGAGTTTGTGCACGTCCACTTACTGAGTTTCCCCTGGCGGACGTCCAGGCGTGAAGCTCCGTTTACTGTGAACTGAGGAGACGCACAGAGGTCCTGGAAGTTTGATGATGGGTTGAACAAAGAGGAAGAGAAAGGAGAAGGAGAGAAAAAGTCAGATCATGATGAAAACAAAAAGAGGAATTCAGCATGTTTGAGCTTCACCTTCAGGGAGTGGCAGCTAGTCGTTTCAGAGGTCACAACAATGTGGAATAAACAGAAATCACAAAGAACCACAAAATACAGTCTATAAAATAATAAACCGTTTGAATCAAATCCTCCAAAAACTCTACAGAAACGGGTTATTATAACCTTTATAGGGCAACTCTTCATCACACTTAGTTAACATCAATGTATTTTCTTGTAATTTTTTTGATCTGAAGATTCATAAAAATAAGATTAAACAGTTAATTGCAAATGAATCCAGGTCCCTCAGAAATGTACTGACTGTTACATAACAGATACTAGAGATGTTTGGAGCCGCGGTCAGAAGGTTGTCGACAACCTGAAGACCTGGTGGACGTCAGCTGTGAAGGAAGCCTTCAAACTGAAGGACGCCTGCAGACAAACACCAGACGGCATCTTTAGTGCTTCTAACTGAGAACTCAGAAAACATTCCATCCTGAACCCTGTTTACTGTGTAGAAGAAGCAGCTGCGGTCACAATATGTGTACAACATTCACTCTGAGTCCGTTTGTGTATGTGTGACAAGCTAAACACCGGTTTAACCGGATCCGTGTGTCTCCTGGACATGAACTGGCTGGCTAAGAAATGTAAAACGACAACGAGGATACCGGTTCTCTGGCTGAGATGATTATTGTATATAAAACAACACGTAAAAAGGCTCAGCTGAAAGTCCATTTAAGGTGAAGTTCCCTTTATGTTAGACAAACATATAGAGGTGTGGATGAACTAAAATACATTCACTCCACCGGCGTGTCCTGGTTTCAACCTCAGCGTGTGTTCATGAAGACTTAATGTGCAGCTCGACAACTTCCTTCTCATGTTAATAAATGCCTGTGGTTTGAAATCTGTCAATCACTTGTTCAGTTATCGATGTTCCAAAAATAATTGTCGTGTGCGTGTGTGTGTGTGTCATCGTTGGTTAGGGTTACATGAGGTCTTGAAGCTGACATGTGTTTAGAAACTCACCAGCTACTTCATTAGGTACAACGATTGAATCTAATGTGATGCAATAAAACAACTTCCATAAATTCTGCCTTTGCAATAATAATAATGTTTTAATATTAACTGCATGTTAAATATTGAGGTTTCACTCTGCAGTGGTGTGAAGCTGCATTACACTGAGAGGGGTTTCTAATATTTTGGCCACCTCATTACGTACATGAGAGGGGAATAATATTAAACACACCTTTTGATATAAAGATAATAACATGATAAATATAGATACAATATAACTATTACCTAATTACCACCAAAAACCTAACGATTAAGGGGTGAACACACACACATGTTTTGGAAATGATGAAGAGGGTCTAGAGTTCAAACATACCAGTTTCCCTCTGCTGCAGTGATGACATTTGATATTTTTGGTATTTTAAGGGAACTTTCTGAAGAAAACAAACAGGTAAAGCGATTCTAAGAGTTTTGATCTCTGTCAGGGTTTGAGGAACAACATTAGACTGCATCCCTGTAAAGATCCCTGGTTAAGGAACAAGCTACAGAAGAGGGGGAGGAAGAAGAGCTATCATATGTCATCAAGTGCAGTCCTCTGGAGCGGCCTTCGCTCTGTAGCTGCCACCAGAAAGGAGTTGCTTTTATTTCACAGACAGACGCTTTTAATCTGAGATGTCAAATATTGACTGAGGTAAGGTTTTATTACACGCCGGCCGTGTCCGGTTCGTTCCTGCCCGTATTTGTTGAGTCTGTTTTCTTTATACTTACATACTGTAAACTCTACTGTTATACACTAACAGTACTGTAATTATACTGCAGTCAGTAGTACAAGTCGGTGCACTAGAACTCTCGTTCCAGACATGAATTCAAACCATGACGTGATATAGTTGCTGGTTTTAATCCTTAAATTCTGTACCTTCCACATGCATCTGATAGTATCAGACTAAAAGTTTAAATTGTAAGTTACTTGTATTTCCTTTTTGTTTAACTTTCCATGTCTAGAATTTAAATTCGTTATTTCTGTTATTTTCTTTTTTCTCTTTAGACCTCGACATCATCAGGCAGCTGCAGATTTACAGGCCATGTAATAAACTCTGATTATGGATGGTCATAAATGAAACAATACATCAGTAACTTATAAATACAGTTGAATATAAAGTAAGAATCAAGTGATCTTCAGCACATCTCTCACCTGATACATGCAGTTAATACTAGCATTAAGAGTAAGGAGATGGATATGTAACATGTACAATGACACTGAAGGTTTTCTATTCTAATACTTTAATTATATTCGATAGTACTTTATTTCCTGTGATTTATTTAATACAGTTTGGAGTTTCTAATCCTTTAGTTGTGATCTTTTGTTCACCTTTGGTCGTTTCCACTTGACCCTGGACTGCATCTCCAGCTCCCCCAGGGGGAAGTGACGGTCCACGAACAGCCCGTCCCGGCCGACCGGGGGCGCGTCCACGTCGTCCGTGGACTCGTCCCCGGCCAGGAGGGCCGCGAGCCAGCGGCGGGACTGTGAACCTAGCAGCTCATCGGGACTCTCCGGGCCCACATCGACGTCGTCCAGCGGCGGGAGGGATCCTTCGGGAGACAGACTCATGTCGGCAGTTGAGTCTTCTCTGCACCGGATTGCCCGCCTGAGCAGATCATCAGAGGCCAGAGGCCACGCCCCCTCCGGAGGGTGAACAGATGCTCACCTGAGCGGAAGCTGCGGGTGTGATCCACCCCTGTAGGTGGGATCCACCCCTGTAGGGGGTAGGTTTGTAGGTTTGTAGGTTCCCCAAACCCCGGGAGCACGCGGAGGTTCGGGGTCAGTGGAGCCCTGCTCACCGTTGCACAAGGAGCCGAACATCTGCAGGTCTGACTCGACTACAAAAGAACCGAACTATGGCAGAGATGATAAAATAGCATAGATACAAGGCTGGTATATTTACCGGTATCTGTGATAAACGTGCTCATTTACGGTATGTTTGTTGTCTTTAATCTATTTGAGTGTGTAGATGGACTAAAAGCCACTAGAATGCTCTGAGGACACATTCCAACGTGACAGAACTGTCAGTTTCTTTCCTAAATAGAATCCTCTTCCATGAACTCCATCATTGTGCAGCTTGTAATGAGGAATCCAGTCGCATCATCACGTAAACTGTCACACGATGAACCTGCAGGGAAACAGAAGGAAGACGACAGCGCCCAATATGATGACGGATTACGGAGTTCCACCGACATCTCGCTCCGTTTGTATAAACAAGGAAGTTTAATCGTTTCTGGGAAGAACTTGTGAACATTTGCACCATTAAGTATCTCGACTTCAACCTGTTTTCATGAGAGAAAGTTGAAGAACCAAACGCAGACGCAGGCTGTAACTGATAAATTACATTTATTGAGAAAAGAGTGATTATGAAAGCAAATGACCCGGTTGAATCTGTGACAACAAGTGTTTATCTGTGTGTGTGTGTGTGTGTGTGTGTCTGCATCACTGGGATGTCGCCATGATGCTGGAAACACCTGTGAAAAGGAGAAAGAGGAGAAAAGATAACAGAAGGATGTTAATTTGTCTGCAGTCAAACATAGAAAACAAAAACTCACTAAATGTGAAAGATGATCATTTCTTTCAATATCTGCAGATTTCTTTGATCAGCTTCAAAGTCCAGAGTTGGACGACGGGTTGAAGGTTCAGATTCTTTCTATTACAGGGTTTCCATTCTTTTCATTTCAATTGGCAAAAAATGTGAAAATGCTGATAATAAGTTCTGAGCACAAAGTCACATCTTCAACTTCCTTATTTCTTGTCTGACAGCAGTTGAAAATCGAAACATATTCAATTAAAACATGAAACAGAGAAAACGCAGCAAAGCATGAAGACAAAACGATCAGAACCAGAAACAACTGTAAAGGGAACGAACACATCTGGAATAAAAACATTCTCAGGGTTCATTTCCAGCAGTTTTCCAAAGGTTTTATTTATTTTTAACATCTGCAGGCCTGAAAACAGCAAATCAGTTTAAGCACCAGCACTCACTCTCAAAGTCGATCTTCTCCACGATGTTCTTGGGTTTGACGCTCTCCTCCTGGTTGAAGATGAAGATCTGACCGTCCTCGTTCTCCGTCCAGCCGTACTTATTCATCCAAACCTTCACCTGCGTGTCTGAACAAACGGAGACGGTGAGCCTGAGGCTGCAGGGCTTCACATTACGGACCAGCAGCCGTTCTATTAGCTACAACTGCACAGATGAAACCATCACATCCAAAGTGAAAGAATTATGCCTCAATGTTTTCATACAGGTCCATGTGATGGTTGTGAGAAATGAAGTAACACTACGTGTTAACCGTCAGTCACCCCGGGAATGTCGACGTACTTCCTCATATGCCTTCTCACACACTAATCTGCTCCGACGTCTGAGCTCGTTCTCAGCCTCAGTAAATAAAACACAGTGGTATAGAAACCCCCGCCTCTAACGGGTTGCCAGTGTAGTGACCCCACACCAATGCACACTAAGGCGTACTAGCATCAGCCTTCACATGTGACATGAGCAAAAGTTAGAAGCAACAGAAGTTCTGTCTAATGACGGCTGCCGTGTGGACTGGATGTTCTGCTCCGCTTCACTCAGCACAGGATCTGCATTCACTTACAGAGTCCAACATGTTAGGTAACACAGTGTCTGGACATAGATGTAATATATACTAATATATAATATACTTCACAGCCGTAGATATTCGGTTCACTGAGCTGTCTGGCAGCTCTGTGTTTTCATACAGGCGGGTCTTACCCAGCGGGTCTCCCAACATCTCAGCCAGTAACCGGTGCTCGATGGTCTGGTAGGTGATGCCCACTACATGGCAGATGACTAAAGAGGAAGATAAACAGAGAACGTTTAAGTTCTGTCTTTGTGTAAACTCAGAGAATTTATTGAGTATAATAATACTCACACTTGCGAACGGAGTCCTCAAATCCAGTGATGCCGTCGATGAGCTCTCGATTCTCCTCAAGACTCGTCTGTGGGGAAGATAAGGAGGAGACCATTAGAGTGTGATTGGAAAATGTTTGACCACTGCAGCACACTGGTTCCTGACAGAGTCACACTTCAACCCTCCACCTCTGTGTCAGTAGCAGGCGACAGGTCACATCAGCTGTCACCAGGAATCAGTAGTCCTGGGAGTCGTTTGAGATCAGGTACGAATGTCAGGAATCACATTTTCCTGCTGACGTCTCAGTAATATGAAATCAATCAGACCAATGGAGTTCAGATTTGAAAATGAAGTTTGGATTAAGTTGTTTGTGAAAACAGTTGTGTCAGTCGCAGCTACGTCTCTGTTCTGTGTTACGTACAATGCAGACTGAACATGGATCGACCACATATGTGTCATATGTCTCTGATTGTCATAAAACACGACTCAATTTCCATCCGTTCACTTGCAGATAACTGCAGCCTGCATGTGAATGTGCGTGTGTGAATGTGTGTTTGTGACGTACCCAGAAGCTCTGGAAATGGCACGTCTCCAGCAGGTTCCCCAGGTACAGGATCTGTCTGATGGGGCGCTCCTCTTGCTGCGACACTGTAGTCAAGGAAACGCCCCCTGACCCCAACAAGAGAGCCCGCTCCCACAAAACAAGCCCGAGTCTGTTTGCACATGCTCATTCAAAATCGTTGATCGTTTTCACTTGCAAAAAATCTTTGAATAAATATCCATTAAACTGGTGCAGTATGGAGTTTGTGAGATCTGTTCCTGCTAGGCGCCAAGACAATAGTTCCCTCCACATTTTATTTTATATATTGAATTTCATTAGAACATCACAACTCTACTGGTCAGATGTAATAAATAGATGAAACAGCACCAAAAGGATACGTGTGTTTGGTCAATCATGCACTTGCAGAGAGTGAAGTCGGTGTGCGGCAGATTGGTCAGAGCCTTCAGCAGGATCTGCGAGGTCACGGTAGTCTGGAAGTAGGCTGGGTTGAACTGGTAACTGCGAGGGGGGGGGAACTCGGTCAATAAAAGGTCTTTAAAAGCGATGTGTTGGTAAACAAACTTTACTGTGTAATCTAACAATATTCACTGTATCTGAATATTCAGAAACTGTAACTCACAGCTTCAGAACCGCCAGGTTGGCCTCCAGGTCGTAAGAATTCTCTCTGGTTTGCGTCTCCACGTAGCGCTCCAACGTTGCAAGGTTCTCTGGGTTGTATCTGGAAGGAGAGATATAGTGACACCCTCAGTATGCACACAGGGATGGATGTACAGTTACAAATGTACGCATTTGTAGATATCAGAACGTTAGTATGTATTTTCATTTCTGAATGTTTTTAATCTATTATTTTAAATTCTAAGTTTCTCTTGGATTTAAGTAAGTTAAAACAAACGATGAAATCAGGATGGAGAAAGTCAACAAAACATTTCGTTTCATTGAGAACTTGTTCATGACTTCAACTGATTAAAAGTCTTTCCATTCTGTTTCTGTTTCATGGATATATTGTGACTTGTAGATCACTTTATTCATCTTATTAATGGTATTGATGTGCAACACAAAATGATCACAGAACCTCTAGCTGCTCAATAACAAGAACCAACTGTCTTCTATGTATTTGTGCGTTGTTTGTTTGTTTAGAGGCAGGAACACTGCAAATCTAAACTCAGAGTCTCTTCATGTTAACCTCAGATGCCTTTATGAAAGCATCCACCCTAAACAGGTCAAGTTCTGTCAGACAAATAACTAACCCTGAATTTAACTACTTCACACAGAAAGACTGCTAATGTCTCACCGCTACTGATTAAAAAACAACGCTAGCTTGTAACATTAGCATTCAGGCTAACCTATCGTTAGCTTGATCGCCTGTTTATCAAACCTTCGTACCGATCGATTCCTCGCAGGAGTTTCCCCACGTTCGCCTTCATCTGCTCAATAGATGACGACATTTGGTCCAATGATTTCCAGCAAACTTTAAGAAAAATTAAGTAAATCCACACGTGGATCGCAGAGTAGAGGAAAGGCACCGGCGGAAGAACAGAAGATCGGACCGGAAAGAACGACGAACCGGAAGAAGTACGGGCCTCCAACAATGGAGGCACCATGACAATTTGACCACGTCCAGGCTCCACCAAGATGACTCCCTTCCTCCCCACTCTTCTTCATTCTTCCGCTGACCAAAATATATTCTGTATAATGTATTAATGGGAGCATTTTGTTATTCTTTTTCGGATTTGTCTGTTTGGTCACAATACTTTGACAGTAACTACCGGAAACGGTAATAGCCTATCAGGACCGCAGTGCGCTACCTTGACAAATATATTTTTGTGCAGTTATACACAGTTACCACTAGTGGGCGGTAGCCATTATACAGTTTGAAATACAAAGCTGCATCATTCATCAATCAAGGCAGAATAAGGTCACCTCTTTGGGAAACCGGAAATAGTTAGATTGGCGGGAGAAAATTCACCTGTTGTTGGTTTTGAGGGTGTTTCTTTTGGCGTTGGTTACGGCCCACAGTAGCCTGTGTAACATTCAGTTAATAAAATAATAAATAGCAAGAAACTCTCCCAATCTTCTTCCGCTGGGTTGCTACAATATTAATATAAACCGTTGCAGTTCAAGTTTGTGAACACAGGAAGGCAGTTACAGCTTCTTGTTATAAATATTTTTCTTGTTATAGATGTTTTCTGTCCTGTGACATGATGGACCAAACCTTGTTTAGAAAAAGCAGCGACATTTGTTGGCTTTCTTAAAACGATGACTAAGTTTTCTCCTCTCCTCAGTTACTTCCCGGTAATGGTTTGTGCTAGCATATTTGCACTGGGACCCAGATGACGAATGTAATGTGATGCAGTTCCCTGATGTGACCACAGGAGTGCAGTAACAGTCCACCACTGACAACGGAGGGGAGGTAACGGCTTCTTATTATCTATATTACTTCTTTAATTGTTATATTATAACGTATTTTCTGTCTTGTAAGGGTTAACGTGATGGGTAAAAACGTGATGATATCAACGTAGATGTTCGTTTAGCCTTGTATACTATTGAAACGATATATCAGTTATTTCCGCTGTTTAGTTTGCAATTTATTTTTAAAAGCATTTACCGGAAATGGTAATTGACAGCATATTCGCAATGACGGCCACTTGACGAATTTACTCTGATGCAGTTTCAAACTGCGACCATAAGAGGGAAGTACTTATCTATATTCTCCATTAGCGATTATCCCACAACGGGCTGACTGTCTTTGAAGGGATTACGTTATGGACCAGTAGATGATGAGAATTATTTTTATTTTGTTTTTTTAATATTGCCAAGATTATTCAGTTTTCTACGCTCTTCAGCTACTTTCCGAAAACGGTAGTGAGCTAGCATGTTTGCAATAACGCCCACTTGACGAATTTAATGTGGTGCAGTTCCCCACTGTGGCCACAGGAGGACATTAGGTATATATATTTCCATTAATGATTATCCCACAAATTGACCTCGGTTAATTAGACCTCAGTAATAGCGACGTTAGCTCAATTAGCAGCTACTTCTGCCCTCCGTCTGCAACAATCCTGTCAAAGTTTCCCCTGGAGACTTGCTGTTTTCAAACTAAATCACTTTCAAGTTGACTGGATGAATAAATGACAGTTGGTTGTATCAAATAACTGGTTGTATCTCAGGCAAATATGCTAAGATTCTGAGCAACTTCAGCTCCTAGTTAAATTGAAGATACATTTACCTCTGTTTTATTCTATCTCGTTGGTAATAGAGTTTGAGGAACAATATTTAATGGACCCATCTATGCACTGGACAGACAAATAAGACAAGTCACCTTTTATATTTTACCCTGCATGATGTGACTGGTTAAACTATTTCCCCTCTGACTTGCAGGGAGGTCAGAACCTTTGTTGTAGATCAACTAATGGCTTGAATAATTAAGTGCAAAAATGAGTATAACGAGTAAGTTGCAGATTAATTGATTTAAGTGATTCTCAGTATCAGCTCCACCATGAGATGCTAGCTGGCTAGTGAATTTATTACATCATTAACAAACCTAAATATTAGGTTGATTGATAATAATCTATGATTTTGATGAACAGTTTTTATGGGTTAAATCATTGTCGGAATGCTGTGTGACTGAAAAGTCACACTGACTCCTCATCACTTCTTCATACATTTACTTAGTGATGTGACGTGTCTGAGGACGGTTTGCTGTGTTCATGGCTCAGTGGAGGTCGTTATTTGTGGTTAACTGGTCCGCGTTAAGCGTCTGTCTCGTGTGGGTGTTTGTAGGCTGGTAACCTTCAGGCAGCCGGGTCGTCTGTCGAGCAGAGGGAGGATAAATGTCAAATATCTTTCATTGCTTGAACCTTTCTTGAAAAATAACACATGCTTTTAAAAAAAAATAGCATGTTTTAACACCAAGTTAACACATGATTTGGACTTTGCTTTGCAGCAGAAAGGAAGAGGAGGTCCTCTGATTCCGCTGAAGCATAACACATGATCCTGACTGAAAGAATGAACTCACAACTGGCGATAATCTACCACAACATCCAGGCGTTTCTGGAAGGCTGTAGAAAGAAGATGCAGACCAGACAGTTAGTCGTTAAAGTCATTTTAACAGACGCCTCTTGTTTTGCTGCAGAACAGGAAGCTGACACTCCAAGCGTGAGTGACTTCTGTTGCAGAGCTGCAACACACACACACACACACACACACACACACACACACACACACACATAGATATAGATATTACAGTTTGTGTGAATCTGAGTCTGAAACTCACGCTTGAACAACGGCAATGAATCAGCATTGCGAATGCTTGGAGGACTGACACTTGGTATTTTAACAGAATTATGTCTCTTATGAATGAAGTCCTCATTTATTTTCCGAATGATAAAGAAAATTGGCAGCCGTTTCCCATGCAGTATGAAAAAAAGAACAAGTTAGGGTTCACTGGACAAGTTCCTCTTAAATATTATTAAAATATTATCATCTGCAGGATTTAGGTTTATTATACTTGTATACAAAATATTCAACCCCCAGGCGACAGAGCGAAGAAAGTGATGTCTGGTTCCAAGTGATTTGTATTGAGTTGAAGAGTAGAAGTAAAGAAAGACACACACACACACACACACACACACACACACACACACACACACACACACACACTCGGACAGCCATAGCAACGCATCAAAGA
>CAAKHC010004723.1:10275-24850 GCA_901007825.1 Macroramphosus scolopax | reverse complement strand
ATTTACAATTTATTTTGTGTTGCACTCAGGTCTGGAAATCGTACAAGGCCAGAGGAAAACTATTGATGATTCAATTCTTAATGCTTCCAACCTTCTGGCCAGCCTTCCTGAGTCTGAGAGAGGTGAAGTGGATGTGCTGTTTGAGATTAAACAGTTCCCGGACCATGGACGCATCACTCTGGGGGGTCAGGACCTGCCCCGGGATGCCCCGTACTTCATGCAGGAGGATCTAACTCAGGGGGAGCTAGAGTATCTCCATGATGATTCAGGGGCCTCCTCTGACACCTTCTCTTTCAGAGCCCGTCTGAAGCCTCAAGCTCGTGCTGTCGCCTCCCCTGCCGAATCTGTAGTCCTTGAAGAGATCTTTAACATCTCTATCAAACGGCGGGGCTCCGACCCCCCTGAGCTCGTCACCATAGACTTGCTACTGGAGGTTCTGCAAGGCTCGATGACCATCTTGACCCAGAAGCATCTTAACACACAAGATGAAGACAGTCCCCCAGATGAGGTGCACTTCAAGGTAACCAAAGCCCCCAGAAATGGGCAGCTGGTCAACTCACACACAAATGACACCATTTCTGAGTTTACACAAGAGATGGTCAATCGTGGGCAGGTGGGCTTCTACAGCGACGGCAGCCTTGAAGGCGGCTTCGTGGAATTCATCGTTTCAGATGGGGAGCATCAAACGGAGCCAAACACACTCCACATCGGAGTTCTAGCTCGCACCCTTTTGCTGGACAAAGCCCCTGAGATCAAGGTGAAGCAAGGGGACGATGAGACTCTGGTGACTGAAGAGATGTTGAGAGCATCTACAGGAGGCCCTGTTGAGGAAGATGTACTTTACAAGATCACAAGTGTTCCAAAGTATGCGGCTGTCATGGTAGACCGGCAGCCCACGTCCGCCTTCACCCAGAAGCAGATCAAAGAAGGCAGAGTTAGTGTCCGTTTTGTAAAGTCAACTTCACCCCGAGACAGTGTTGCATTCGTAGCTCGCAGCCGGGCTGCTAATGTGTCGTCTGTACTCAACATCACAGTCCAGCCTCTGGCCAACATAGCTCAAGATCCTCTCTTACCCCAAGGTTCTCTCGTCCAACTCGACAGGCAGCTTCTCGATGCAACTCCCCTAGCGAACAAGACTAGGACCTCCCCCACATTTACTGTTATTCAACAGCCTCAAGGGGCTCGATTTGTGAGGTCCGAAGGTCCTGGTGCCGGGCAGCCAGTTAACTCGTTCAGCCAGCGTGACCTGGACGAGGGTCGTATAGCCATGGAAATCCCCAGTAGCTCCTCTGGATCCCAAGGTGGTGTTACTCAAGATGAGGCTCGCTTCCTGCTCAAAGCCCATGGGGTTCCTCCAGCAGAATGCGTGCTTTCCTTTAAGACCGGCCCCTACAATGCCTCTGGGTTTTATCCTGCCACTCTACTGAGGGTTCCCTCAGAAGCCCCGACAAAGGCTTCACCTGGGTTCCCCCATGCCACCCCTGCAAGCCCCCACTTGAGGGGCAACAAGGACTTGTCCTACGGAGACGCCTCAACCACAGCCTCTTCCGGCACGGGCTCCCACAACAATCCTGTGGTTTCTCGGCGCAGCAACTTCTGGTCTATTCTCATCCCCATCCTGGTCATTCTGCTGCTCTTGCTCCTGGCAGCCATGTTGGCTTACTACCTGATTCGCAAAAACAAAACAGGCAAGCACAACGTCCAGACAGCAGCGACAAAGCCCAAAAACGGAGAGGTGGCCAGCGCAGAAACCTTTCGGAAAACGGACCCAGCCAATAACATCCCCATGTCCAACATGGACGCCAAAGACGCAGATCCAGAGTTGTTGCAACACTGTCGGACAACGAATCCGGCTATGAAAAAGAACCAGTACTGGGTTTGAGACCCGGGACACAGAGAGAGGTGGATCCTCCAGATCTCGGAGCCCGCCTCATCAAATCATTCCTCTCAGTATTAAAGACCTCTGGCCACAGCCTTTTGATTGTTTTCTATCTCCACCAGCTACTTACTTATCTCAACATAACTGTGGACAGATTCTCAGGCAACAAAACACTGAATACTTATTGGCAAAGAAACAGGCAGTTCCTTTTCTCAGAGGGCCTCAACGCCGTGTCTATTTATTTTTATCATTCCTTTTTTGCCAAAAGGCTCAAGTGTTAGACATAAACATGCTATGTGTTTGCAAAAGTAAAGTATTTTGGGGTGC
Organism: Macroramphosus scolopax; assembly: GCA_901007825.1. Taxonomy (NCBI): domain Eukaryota; kingdom Metazoa; phylum Chordata; class Actinopteri; order Syngnathiformes; family Centriscidae; genus Macroramphosus; species Macroramphosus scolopax. Next base: position 22,644 of record CAAKHC010004723.1, on the reverse strand, counting down.
TCTGTCATTGTCGTATGATATTATAGGCCAATATAATTGATTTGGGTGGAGAGGTGATTTAAAGTTTTGGTTGGTTTATGGTTCATCAAGAGAGCTGAAAGTGTACATAGATGATGAGGTAAACAAATGCTGTCTTATACCAGAGGAGGTAAATCTGCCTCTTTGTGTTTTCTGTTTATACTTTTTAAGGTACAATTGTCGTTTCTTTCTCAGGGCTAAATTCAGTTTGTCATTTTCAGTAGTTTTGAATTTTGTAGTAGAAGTGGATTTTTAATACTGAAAACTAACCTTTGAAACTGAAATGCTTGTTAGAGGTTTGATTGAATTTAGCTGAGAGCGTTATTATTATCTGTGTGAGGAGATTATTTCTGCGTGCGTGATAATATTCACTGGACTGGGACGGCACAGTGTGCACACAGTACACGATCGGTAGACAACCGGACGTTAGTTGGTAACAACGGCCTTTAACACGTCTTTGACAGGTTGGATGAGATGATCTTAAACATGGATGTAGCCGGTCTCCACGTCTGTAACTAAGCTGATTGGTGCAGGGGTGGATTAGGATTTAAAATGCTCCATTGGTTAGCTGTCATAGTTTACAAGAAGATAATAGTGACTTGATGCTGTTTCAGTTTGTTTCTTTAAAGCTGCCATTCCTAAAAGGCCTAAATGAAACAGAGGAAGACATATTTTTTGTGGATTTGTTGTGTATGTTGAAATTATGAAGAATCTTACTGTCAGAATCGTCCCTTTTCACGGAAGTCATTTCAACTTAAACACAGGAGCATTTACTAATATTACGTATGGCCCTGTTCCATTTAGACATATATACTGTACATAAACATTGGCCATTCTATGTCAAAGCTTACGCCACATTGGATCCTGTAAAGCGGCTGCACAGTTCAGGAGGAAGAATTAACGTCCCGTAACTGTAAGGTTACCGATTTGATCCCCGGCACCCCCTCGGCTGTGTCAACGCTCTCCTGAGTAAGACACTGAGCCCCTGATTCCACCTGATGCCTTTTCATCGGAGTTTGAACGTGTTCACAGCTTGGTACCTCTCATAACAGCCACACATGTGCCCACAGAGCGAGCACCAGTGAATCCAGCAGCACTGCAAAGGGCTTTGATTTCCATTTTAGGTGCTGTATAAATGCAACATTTACTATCTTTAACAAATAGAAGTGATCAGAGAGATTTTTCTGGATGAAAAGCTGTATAACATTTACATTTCTCAACCAAATACAGATTTGTCACTCAGAATGTCTGAAGTTAGACCGTAAACATGTTAAACCCTCGAGACAGGAGAGGAGTTGGTAACCAATGTTACATATTACAGATGTGGTGGAAAATAACTCACGTAAAATGTTTGTCGTGGATTTGGCTCGGCTAAAGTACAATAACAAACAGGCTAAAGAGTGTAGAATATAAGTGAAATATACTCCAGTGAAGTGAGATGTTGTAGAAGCATAGTTATTTGTGGACTGGAGCATCTGGAGCATCTGGAGCCAGATTTGAGGAATATGAAGGACAACACACACAGTGCACCATCGTCTTCACGGGGACTTAGTTGTCCATATATTAATAAATATAGAACATAATGAGGACTGACTATTGCAATATGTATTCTTCATGCTCTACTGCTGTACTATGCTGTATATTGCTGTACTTTATAATATATTATATACCATACTCTGCTCTTATATATTTTAACTGAGCCAAATCCGTGGTTGACAAACACAAGTTTCGACAATTCCTGATGACAATTACTTATTTCCCACCACATAATTAATTCTGTTCATGTAATTAACGTTGACACACACTCCGTAGACGTAGATGATAAACCCTCAAGTATGAAAAATAAATAATAGACCGAGAAAGGTAAACTTTATAATCAGTTTTTCTCAGACAAAACGCAGCTCAATTCTATTTGTTCCGTCGGCAGTCAGAGTCGACCCGTCGAGCCGAAGCAGTCGATGCGACATCTACGTATGTGCAGTATAAATCAACGGGGCCGGCGCCCTGCTGTTGTGCATCCTGTGTGGTCAAAATGACTTCAGCGAAGAGGGCCTCTTGTTCCTCGTTAGATTTCCTTTCAGTTAACTGAGTGTTGATTGGAGGGTTGAAAGTGGAGTAGAAAGTGTACAATGAGACATTCAAAAAAAGAGAAAGACAAAATGTCTCTGAGGGGAAGTGTTAGCTGTTTATCATTTCTCTTCTCACACTATATAGCGGTGATACCTTAACTTTCTTTAGTCGTGTACTGAATATACAATCATTTCTCGCCGTTTTCACCTTCTCTTGACCTTCTATTTTTGTAGTGTATTGAGAGCAGGAACTATAATCTTTACAAACAGCACAGAGCTCAGGAAGTGATGTGTTTTAGGAGACAGAAATAATCTTTTACAGATGATCTGAGGTCAATTACTGCTTCAGGATATCATATCAACTTCTTACCAGATATATGTGTAAATATTCTGTTTATGAGTAAGATTTGATCTGCCATGTCTCTCTTTATATATACTGTATATATATCATGTTTTGAAGGTAAACTAATGAAACTACATTTAATTAGATTGATCAGCTCCATGTGTGTTTGTGCCCGTTACTTCATTCTGACATGTATCTGTGTTCTGCTTGCTCATCGTTCCACTTCATCCAAGACTTTCATCCTCATCTTTCATTCATTATTTATTATTTCTGTCACTGCCATCACATCAACTCATCCTCAGCATAATGTGCTTCGATTGGACCGTAATCTGCCTTTTTAAAATAATTAAAATTCATAGTAATGTTTATTTTCTGGAATCAAGAAAGCTGCAGTGTGCCTCTGATCTCTTTCCCAACACTAATAGAAATAAAAACATTAAAGCAACCAAACCTGTGTTGATTGTTTTAGCGGTTTAGTGTGTCGGGCTGTTTTTTGACGTTATAACATTACGAATCTAACAATGCTTAATTGACTCTTGAGCAGAATAAAATAAAAATGACTGGAAAGCTTCTGTGCCTTCACTGCTAGACTTCCACTATTCAGGAATCTTGATTAATGTAATATTCTATCTCTCTCAAATATCGAGCATGTGCAGTAGTCATTGATTTTGTTTTGACCTGATCAAATACAGGCCGGTACAGACAAAAGACCGTCTCTTATTCAACAGTTCATGGAAAAGAACACTACGGTGTCTGTTGTTTTAGTTTCACAATGAGTCGTGCTTTGTTTTTCCAGGAAAACGTTTCGTGTCAACCTTTAATTTTTAAACATGCTATACGTAGTCTTGACCACCAGGTGGTGGTAGAGCTCAGATAGTCCCTCCAAGAATCAGATCAGCTCTTGCAGCCATTTGCCAGCATTTAACAAGGCCGTCTCTCCTTCCGTCATTCTTTCCAGTGAATGGCCTTTAGTTTGAGTGTTTCTCTCAGCTTTCTGAATTCCCTTCCTGCCCTCTCGTCCTACCCTGGTGTCAACGGCTTGAAGTCGGTGTTCCTCCGCTCGACCCTGAGCGCTCACCCTGCAGGTTTGGAAGCTGCTGCCTGGCACAGCTGTTCCTCCACATGTGTTTGCTGTTGTCATGCACTTGGGCAATGGATGTCAAGTGTCAGGTTGCATGTGTTTTGAAATTAATACAATGAGGATACTGTGCTAAACATAAAGGAAACTGAACTGCAAGAAAAAGTCCTTGTTTCTGTAGAAATACAAATACACTAAAGTAAAACCAAAATAACATTACAGCAAGCTTGGGCTAAAGTCTGTAGATCAATATTAACTACTACATAAGGATCTCAGGGTGCTTACTTAACTGTGTTTTCCTTCACATCACCAGAAATATACACCACATAGGACTTATGACAAGAACTGCAAGTAGAAGGCAGCTTGAGGAAAGCTGTTGCTGTTTTGAAAAACAACATTCCAATATGCATTTGTAATAATGTCAAGAGATGCACACAGCAAGGAGACGGACTTCATGTTTTGACATTGTGTTTGTGGTTTGGAAGAATTCAACTCTGCTACCAAAAAATTCAAACCAAGCAGAGACACAGTTTGTGATTAACAAGGAGTAATTACCTCCGAATCCAAACATTGACAGGACACATCCCCTTGGATTCCTGTTTGAATGGAAAAGTGCTTCGTAAAAGCAGGACTCTTCTTTTATTTATGTCTGTGTCCTGGTCAGGGAGAAACACGCTGATTGGTCGATGTGATCCTGCGTAGGTTTGGAAGAAAACCAACTCCTCCTTCTCCCAAAAGGCAAACCAGAATCAAAACACACAAAGCAGGGAGGAGGAACAATTCTTGAGATGCCTTTAAGATAAAATCGTGTGCTCTTTAGCAGAGGACAATTAAGGACCAGAGGAAGTCTTATTTCTGCTCTTTGTTTGGTCCTTTAGTTGCTTCAGCCTTAATTATGAACATGTCAGTGAACAACACCATCAAATCCAGCTGTTGGAGGTTTACTACACCCACTAAAGATGGTGCTGTACAGCTGTTTATCAGTCCAGTTGTTACAAACTGGCTAAAACAAGATGAGCATGAAGCAATTCTTTCTAGCCTCTTCTGGTTTAAGAACATTTGTGTACTTGTTAACCTTCAATTTAAGGCTGAGCCGCGTGGTGTTGACTTTGGCTTCAGCTCTTACAGACCGGCTCTAGGTCAGCTTTAGTAGAATGTTGGCTTTGGACGTGCCTCTGCTATATAATCTTCTGGTTCAATCACATCTCAACATACACTCTGGAAGTGTTTCCCGTTCTCTCATGTCAGTAATTAAGTCGCTACCTGAAAATAAACCTGAGGGCATCGCTGCTGCTGGATTTGAACTTCCACTGAGTCTCTTTAAATGATGTGGTTATCCACAAGTTCCTGTTTGTGCTCATTTTGGCCTGAGAATTGCTGCACTTGCAATTCACAGGGATCACAAGTCAGTCAAACAGCATATAGAGTACCGGGATGTTTTATTCTCCTTGTTTTCAATGCATCAGCTTCTGTAGATTCCTACCAGACCTCTGCTGTCAAAAGCATTCAGCAACTCGTGTTGCTTTCTGCCACAAGATATTTCCCAGGGATGAGCAAGCAGGCATGCAAATGTAAAAAAACATGCAGCGACCTGCTCCAACAGCTTCTAATCTGACTTTAAATGGTGCTGTTATAGCATCATTTGAAATTCAACTTAAAGTAACCTCCCTCGGTTAACGAGTCGAAAACATATGCTTCGTGTGAACAGTGTATCATCTGTAAAGCTCTGTATGTGCTCACATGCAGCTGTCAGCGAGGGTTGGAGGTGGGTCCCCTGGCCCACATGTCAGGGTCAGCAGAGCTGTGTCGACCGCTGGGCCGGTGCCAGGGTCAGAGCCAAACACAGCCCTGCTGCTGCTGCTGCTGCCGTCCACACCGAAGAAAGAAAGGAGGACACGCACACACATTCAGACAGCTGGAGGGGAGCGAACCAATAGTGTTTGGTGTCGTGCTTTCTGCTGTACAGCATGTGTGTGTTTCTGTGTCTGTGCATGTTCACAAGAGGGAGAATGAATCACCTTCAGATGGCATGTCAGTGGGAATGTGTTTCTTTTCAGCATGCTGGCTCGCTATAGGGGGAATTTTAGCTTTTGCCCAAAGACACCAACTGTGCATTGTGTTGCTCATCACATGAGATTTTCAAAAGAAAAAAGAAGAAATTGTTTTTTTTCGTGTAAGACGGTTAGTTCATAAAGTTAGTTCATCCGTAACTGGCACAGATGTGTCTTGAAATCTCTGCTGACTCATGGCCAGCGGAGTTCGTTCTTCTGCTGCGGTGCCAGAGACGGGAAAAGTCACAACCTCTGAGCATCTTCTGAGAGCATGTGGCGATGAAGGGCGCGGTGACCTGATGTTTGGATCATGATGTGTTTTTTTTTGTTGTTCTACCAGTGGCAGACAACTTTCCCCCAATCCTGCAACTGAAAGTTTTATGTGGTGACTTGTAAAGGGTGTATGACTACCCTGTGATGTCGTTGTTAGGTGTGAAAACACACCTCTGCTGGGTGTGGTTGGATGTGCATTGAATGGGAAGCCTGGTGTTGAGTCATGTATTAAAAGGTACTGAAGGTATCTAGAGAGGGGCAAAGATCACAATTTAATATACTGAGAAACTGCTGGCCATCACTTCTTCATGTTGTTCATGTTGTCTTGTAGGTAATTGGCGAAGTCAATTAGTGCAACAGACTGCACCTGTGTCCAGGTCCCAGTATGCAACCGAAGAGGTGTCACCTCAGGGAGGCTTTGATAGTGAACCGTAGCCTCATTATTCAAGCTCACAGAACATTCCTCACATGTCCACTCACCTAAAACAACACCCATCCAATTAATTTCCACATCACATCTTCATGTTTTGTACGTCCCAGTGTTAAGCCAGTTGTACGTAGTTCTTTTATACAGTCTATCAGTGAGGTCAGCACGCCAGTGTGTGTGTGTGTTGGGTTGGGCCTTGTTTATGCCATTTCGTTGGAATACATACTTTTTAGATTTGAATGATTCAATCAACTAGAATAACACACATTGGGGAGAGGTGGAAAAGGAGCTGAACTGAGGGTAACTGAGCCTATTACGAAGCCGGTGAGCGCTTGACAGCCTCATTTAATTATTCTGCAGTATAACAACCATAAACAGTGCAGTGTGTTCTTCTCCATGAACCGTTTTACAACATCTCCCGGTAACATTCCTCTCCCGCTTGGTAACAAATACCATGTAATTAGATTGCGTTAACTCTCACATGTTAACCTGACCATCGAGGTTTACTGGCTGCTGGAGAGAACAATGGTTGGTAAGGAATGGTTCAAATATCTGGTGCTATCGCCAGCAGGCAGTTAGTTCGGCAGAAACAGCTGTTTTGTTTTACCTAACCGTCCATTAGACCCACGTACTGGTTCTCCATAGCTCCTTTTTTCAACTGTACACAAGCAGCAAGGTGAAATTGGCGTGTTGTGTCGTTACAGGGTGGAACATCCTGCCGTGACTTCTTCCCACAATAAGACTCCAGGGAATAAGCTGCACCCTCATTTGCGTAGGAACGCTGTGCACACACAGCCACTAGTGTAAATACAGTTCACCTGTGTGCTGTTTGAGCAATAATTGGACCGTTTCATTTATTGTTGCATTAAAGTTTGGTTACTTATGTTTCATCTCTTATGTGACTTTGCACCACAATCATTTACTTAGTGAATACAGACAACAACAACAAACAACCTTCAAGCTGTATAAAACTGTAATAATAACTGCGTATGGCTCTTAGAGTTGATGACATCATGAATACCCTGATCTTACTCTGCTGCAGGAGAAGAGTCCTTTAGTGCCCTGTTGTCAAGCTTTTACAAGTTAAACCCAACCGTGATGTTTTCCAGGCACTAACCAAATGTTTCTTGTGCCAAAGCCTATCCAGACCTTAACAGTAGCATTTTCACATCATTATTTTTAAAGACTGAATTTCATTTGGGAAAGCTGCAGTGCCGGCAAATGTTCTGTGTTTGCAGTGAATTTCATTGCGACAAGCTGTGTTGGCAAAATGTAGCCGTGGTTTACAGAACAGAAAGTGCCGACTGTGCATTCTGGCTGAGGTGTCAAGACCCAGTTTTACATCCGGCCCAGTCGCCACAGTAAAACGTTTTATTTGTGCATTCCTGCACGGATACAAATGACATCAATATTCTTCAACCAAAACTACGTCACATCAACATTTCTATACGTCATCTACTATTTCTTTAAAAACGTTGAGGTTATCTGTGGTTTGCAGAAATGTTCAAGGCCGACATTCTATCGTGGCAATAGCTCGGCCTCAGCTGATTCCTGGTTTTTTCCTACTGAATTAAAGGTAATTAACCTGACGCACTCTGTTCCTTAGCCATTTCCCCGAAGATCTGCCGAGACGCCAGCTTGCCTCATCAAACTCATCACACTGCTTATTTGGTTTTGTGGCCTAACCAGCGGAGCAGATGATTCCTCGGGTGGAGCACTGAGCGAGACTTACACCCTCTCCTCCTCTGTGAGAAGCACCGTGGTCACCCTGCTTTGTTACCCCCACTGGCTGGAAAACTATTGTCATGGAAATCTCTGTTTTGTGTGTGAGTTTGTGTGCGTGTTTGTGTGTGTGTGTGTGTGTGTGTGTGTGTGTGTGTGTGTGTGTGTGTGTGTGTGTGTTACCCTGCAGTGCTTTGGAACAGCCTACAGAATGAGCCAAGAGCAACACAGCGCCGATCTAACATTGCATCCCACCCTGCTCTCCCCTCCTTCACTACACCCTTCCTACACCCTTCCACCCTCCAAAGGTATGAAGGGAGACCCGGACTACAAAGGAAGTTGCGAGGGTGGACCACCATCATCAACCCTTCCATAAAACTGGGGGGGGGATGGTAGCCCCTCAGATCTGTGTAATGTCATTGCTCCGTCAAGCTGATAGGGTGGAGTTCTCCTTCCAGCGTTTATTATGTCATTACATGCAAGCAGGAAAAGACTGCAAAACAGGTTTGTTTTGGATTATATGAAAAACTTTCCATAGTCATGACGAGGTTCGTCACTTTGGCAGGAATTTGTTCAAACAACTTGCCAAGCGTCGGACCAAACTTTGCAAGGAGAGATTTGTGATTAAGGTAAAGATGTCGTGCGAGTTCTCTGTTGACGTTGGAAAATGAAGAAACCAAACTGCAATAAGATCAGAGGAAGAGTCAGGGGGGGTCTTAAAGGTTTAGGAGCCGGGTGATGTTGTGGTCAGACGGGGGGGTATGCAGGAGTTAACAAGGAAGGAGAGAGCCCTTCTGGAAATTCAATCAGAGCTGTCTGCCTCCATTACTTTATAGCAATGTAACAATGTGAAGTCTTCAGGTTACTCAAAAACACAGTGCACAACCTTCATTCACTAGTGACATCATACAGATTCACAAGTGCTTAAGGACTTAAAACAATAACTGTAATTCTAATTCAATTGTTATGGCAAACATTTCAGCGAAACGTGACCTCATCCTGCAGATATGGAGAAATATTATCATTCATTCCCAGCTGCTAAAGGCTCCACTATGATCACCCTCCACACCCATATTGTAAGACTTGGTTGCACCCAACCAAGCGCTCCTCCTCTCCAGACATCGTTTCAAGCAGCAGCAGATCTGGCCAGTGTGAGCTGCAGCAAGCCAGCTAACAAAATACCAACAACAACTTTTCTTACAAAATAAAAATGTCTTCGTCCCTACAGGATGCATGTTTGTGGACTGACCGCAATGAGTGTGCAAACCGGTCCCCCGATTGTTGTCCAGCCTCACCAGCATTATCTAGAAACAAAGAAAAAATTCAGAATTAAGCAAAAATCACTAACATTCATTAGTTCTAAAAATCAACATTAGGCTTCAGAAGTGATTTAACTGCCAAATCAACAGCAGGATAAATTATCACCTAAGCATGAGAGTGTTGAGAGCGGCTTTAACAGTCAGATGTAACATCAAATTGAGGGGAGAATCCATATATGTATGTACGTATATATCCCTGCGAGACCCTTCACTTTGAACACTGTCATGTGATCCAGCATACATTCATCTAGAGCAGCTTTAAAGCCTCGGCTATAAACACTATCTGCAATATATCTCGTAGAAGTGCTGGACGTCCCGAGCAGGAATGAGACTGTTTTTGCAAAGCGGGTGAATGTCTTGTGTTCAGAAATGAGTCTTCTGTCCGTCCAGAAACGCCTGAAGGCAGTCAGGGTGGCGGAGCTGCTTCCACATATGAATGACCAGCAAATAAACTTCTTCTTTCTTTCAGCCCATGCTCTTTGTTTGAGCTCTGACATTTGCCCAGGGCGTGATGTGTGCACATAAACCATGTCAGGGCGTAACACCCAAGCTTTGCAGTACGTCCCATTCATTTCTGTTTTTTCCTTCATTAAGTGTCGACCTTAAATAGTTTATTTGACTAGAGATGAAGATAATTGGTTTTGTGTTTGTGTGTATATCATATCTGGTTTAAGGTTTGACTCCAACTGAGTGCTTTGCATGAGACAACCATCTCTATTAGCTTTCCTCTTCCATCCTCAGTGATGATTCTGCACTGTTCATGCCAAAATCTTTATTCTGATGTACTTTGGCCCACGAGCAGCCTGAAGGAAGCTGACTGGCCTCTATATGCTGAGACTTTGACACGTTCAGTGATGGATGCTTTTTCTCCCCAGCATTGGATATGTGAGTCACATTCTTTCAGAAACAGTTTTTGGGCACGAAAAGTAAAAGTCGCTGAACATGAACGATGATGTATGAACTCCTCTGTTCTCTGAATATGAAGCAATGCAGACTGTACAGCAGTTAATCATCATGCATGGATGTGCATGTTGTGATGTTGGAATTAAACCTTTTAATCATGCTTGGCTGTATACTTTCTACTGCCTAAAGTTCATTTATTATATTATGATAAATTATGATTACTGTCCCGGGGGAGAGATGTGGCTGGAAGCAGCTTCTTATGAAACAGACTGACCACATGTGTCTTCTATTCGTCCGTGCAACCATAAAATATCCAGACTGTCCTTATAAGCAAAGACCGAATATTTCACGAAAAACGTGGTGCAAACAACATAAATTAAAGTGTAAATGACAGTTGCCATGTACGTCGTAGGATTTTTTTCACCACAGCAGCAGGAAGTCATATGAGTTCATTATATAGCCAGAAAATACTGTATGTGTAAGAGGATATTTTGGGGTTGTGGATGGATCCCAAGAACATTAGACGGGCGGGGGGAGACCCTTTGCCAGTGGTGATCAGAGACATTTGAGCATTTTGTTACATGTGCCAAGATAGTAACACAGTCACACACATTCATACGATGATGGGAAAGGCACTTGGTGATTTAGTGTCTTGCTCACGGACACTTTGACAGTCTCTGGAGAAACCAGGGATTGAGCCAGGAGTGAACCAGATGATCCACACTGGAATTTATGAACACCGGGACGTTTGTCTGACATCTCTTTAATATATTTCAGATTTAAGACGAAGCAAATCCACCTTAATCTGCACACGTTTGGTGGTTGCATTTCCTTTGCACCCTAATTTAAACACCACAAACAGTCAACGCAGCAGCTGTATATGTATAACCTGTGGCTTGCTAGGAATATGAACATTAAAGGATAATTCCGTTAATTTTCCAACCTGGCCACTATTTCAAAGGAGATGATTGAAAAGAATGAAGATGATTCGTCCACCATGGAGCAGGAACACAAGCCACTGAAAACCTCGGGGCCACTTACGGTGCTGTTTTTTTCCACTGACAAGCTCAGATGGTTTATTATCGATGTCTGACAACATCATAGCGAAGATCCCAGCGGAGATAAAGGCTGTGGTTTCTGTTGTAACATCCCTTTCACGTGGATAATTAAATATGTCTAAGCTATCTCATAATGTATGTAATCATTATTGAGTTTTTCATTTCATTCCTTTCAATCATTTTCATTGACCACACGGAAAACAGGCGCCAGGTTGAAAACCTTTTGTCCACCACGACCTTTAACTACGGGCATTGAGTCTGCGTGGATGTGTTTGTGAGTAAGCTCATACTCTGACTGACCTTGGAAGCGAGCAGGGACTTCTAACTCCAGCTCTCTCTCTCTCTGCCAACACACTTCTTTTGTTTTTCTTGTTTTAGCCTCGTGTGATTTCTCTTGGAGAGCTGCACGAGGTCTTTCTTCACCGCCTGATCCCTGTCAGGCTGCTACATTCAGCCCCGTTCGTTGCTAGTAAAATGTTTATATGAGACAATGAACAAAGGTATAAGATTAACACCCAAGTTGAAACAAGTTCCTTCCTTGATCTGTCCTTACTGTGTGATGTATTGTTGTACAGCACCAAAGAGACTCGGGGTCTCTCCGGGTCAGCAGCATGTATCTCTAATGTCACTCATCAGCTTCGTACAGTACAAGACAGAGAAGAGGAAGATATATTGTATGTAGAGAGACACCGAGATGCAGCTTCTGGATTGGACTGTGAGAATTATTTTTCTGTTGCTTTTGTTTCCCAAAGCAGGAATGTTGTTGACAAAGATTGGACAGCGTCTCAGGAATGCAGACCGTTCTCAGGAAATGGTTGTTTTCTCCAGAGGGAGCGTCGACAGCCTGGCACAGACACAGAGGGGAAAGCCTGACAGGGACTTTTGGAGGACGATGTTGAAATGTTCCTTTCAGAAATGTGATTAAGCAACATACCTGTGTTCAGTCTCGACCAGTCAGAAGAGGCTCTAACGATCCTCGTGCTGTTGAGGAGCCTCTCAGAGCGGTCGGTGGTAACCGGTTTGCTCCTCATCCTCCTCATCCTGCGTTCTTATGTAAAGGAAAACAATAGACTGTTATGGGAGAGACCCCCTCAGATCGTATCAACTG
>CAAKHC010004721.1:0-21051 GCA_901007825.1 Macroramphosus scolopax | reverse complement strand
CGGCAGCGAGGATGTCAGGGCGGTCCGTCCCAAACCAACCCCCATGGATCCCATAGACAGGAGCTGCCTCAAGGTGTGTGTGTGTGTGTGCGTGTGCATGAGTGCGTGCATGTTCTCAGCAAACAGATCCGACTGAACTTCACTCACCAGGAAGACAATTATTTTATAAGTGGTCGACTGAAACATTTAATCTGTCATTGTTTTTCTTAGAAACCTTCAAGTGGACGTTTGTTGCTTTTGTTTGTTTTCCGGTTCCACCTCAAAGTTTGATTTGAAACCGTATGTGTGTGTGTGTTTGTCTGCGCGCGTGTGTGGGTGTGGGTGTGTGTGAGATGTTGGCAGCTGACAGCAGCCAAGTCATCTCTCTCAGTAAAACTAGCCAAGTGAAAACAGACTGCTGGTGAAGTGTGAACTGCGGTGCCACTGGTGACTCTAAAAGCTGTCTTATCAGCGGGCCGGCAGCTGCAGACTTACATACAAACTGTCAGACCTGTAAATTCAGCCTGGCCGCTACATGAAGTGCAGCTCCTGGACTGAGCCTGTGTTGGAAGAGCTGCAACAGACAGTGATGAAGAAGCTCTGCATAGAACAATCAAAGGCACCGTGATGTCGTCAGCCCAATCACTCAAACTAGACAGGCCAAGATGATACATTGCCATAATATTTTGTTTCTGTTCCATAGTCAAAGAGGTATTGTGTTGAAGCCTCAGCATCATCTCCAAGCCTCCATCTATCCATCATGTACCTCTGCATTTCTTTATTTTAAGAAAGCATCTTCAGATAGGCTATTATTATTATTATCATATATTCACGAGAAAGAAGAAGAATTACACTAAAGCACCTCCTGATCACCTTTGACTACACTGTCTGATCATCTATAATAATCACTTCAGTAACACTGTCATCGTCTCCGTGCCCCCCCAGTCTTTCCTGTCCTTGGTCAACCTGCTCTCCTCTTCCCATTCGATGTGGGAGCTGCTGGGTGGACAGACGTTGGCCAACAAGAGTGAATATACTCTCCGAGAGATGCCAAGCTCGTTACCTGTGAGTGTGTATTACACACACACACACACACACATACACACACACACACACACACACTGTACTGCATTTCTTCATGCAGTACCTCTTTCAGCCATCTGAGGGCATGTTTGCCCTTTTTATTCTGCCTCCAGCCGACACCCCCCCTCCACACACACACACACACACACACACACACACACACACACACACACACACACACACACACACACACACACACAAACTTTGCTTGTTTTACCCCCTCCTAAACCCCATCGACTCGTGCACATTGTTGCACACCCCACTGTTTCTTGCACCGTAGCTGCCGTGTCTTCTTCACTGCTTCTCCTTTGACTCCCCAGGCTCTGATTGACAGGCTGATTGCTGTGAATTCAGACGCAAAGATTCATTCTCTGTTCGACCATGAGCAGTCTCACACGTTCGGCCTGAGGTGAGATTGATGTGTTTTTCCATATTACTTAACATCAGCGACTCAGCAGGCGGTGTCAGAATAGCACCTGTTGACTACACACACACACACACACACACACGCACGCACGCCCCCGCGCAGATGCATGCACATTGGTCTTCCTATAGTTGTGAGGACATATGTATTCCCTGTCCTCTCACCCTAGTCCATCAGGCCCTGTTCATAATGATCCGATTACAAGAGGACAACTGAGTACGTCAGGTCTGAAGTGATGGAAACCCAACTCTGTGTGCTTGTTTGTGTTCAAGGTGACGGGTCAATGAACCTCCTCTTATCCTTATGAAGATCACATATCACAACCAGTGAGTGTTGAGGTGAAGGAGGTGAATACATTCTTCTGGCTCTGAGTAAAACCGAGGTTCAAATTATAGCGACAGTTTAAGTGAGGACTTTAAAAATGCAGTGGAAAAATGAATTAAACAGGATGTAATAAGAAAGAGATAAGAAGCATATTCTAGCTTAAAGGTTTGGCTGAGGCAAGCAGTCCGAGACAACGTCCTCTCTTGCTCTCAAAGTGTGAACACACAAGCTTTCAGGCTACAAAAGATCGATTTGTTTTGTTCTCGAATATCTCGACTCATAGTTCTTAGTGCCGAGCGTGAGGTGTGGGTTCACTTCCCCTGAGATCTCAGTCAGACATGAATTCTCTGTCCTTCCTCTGTGATTGATTCCCAGGCGACACATGACGTCTTCTGTATTGTCACGCTCCTCCACTCCTCTGGTTAGCTTCAACTAGCATGTATCGCCTCCCTGAGGACCGGAATGGATCCCCTGCTCGAGCAGTCGAGTGTTTTCAGTGTTGCCGTGTGCACACTGAAAAGTTTTTTACGTACTTCATTGCATATTTTTGTCCTTTATATGTCTGTGCAGCTGTGCATTTCTCTGCCTTTTCGAAGGCTCTCAGACTCACAATGGCTTTAATTTGTTTGGAGCCATGCTGACTCTCTGCCTGTGCCTGTCAGTCAGCCCTCTGCCGTTAACATCCAGGAGCCAAGTGAGAGGAACAAGATGCTCCGTTCATTTACCAGCCAGACTGATGGACTAGTCTTACACACTCTGAGCCTTCCTGTGTCCCTCTGGGTCCCGTCATGTGCTGTGTTTACTATCAATAAGTCACCACCTTGTAAATATGAAGTATGTTAATATAACTGCCTGAAATCCAAGTAAATTTGCCATGAACACATCATCCTTTACTTTCCGTCCCGCGGTTGGGAGAAGAACAGTTGAGGGATGTGTCATCGACGCCTGAGTGCATGGCAGCACTTCCTGAAGGGGAGATCAGTGTAACGAGTCGGACATCTACCAACAAGCCTGGCTCTGTGGCGTTCTTTGGTACCCTGTTGACACCAGTTTGTCGCCCGGTGCGGGCTGACCGCTCTTCTCCCTTTTGCTACAAATCACTCAGAGACACAGATTATCTTTCTTCACCAAGTTCCCGGCTGGGTAGACTGTCTCCATCAGTTCGTGACAGGCTCCAAATCTCCTTTAATATGATTTACGCACCACAAACATGCACTGAAATTTGTCCGTCCTGACAAAAAGAAAAGGGGAGCCACAGTTTCCATCCCTCTTGATCTCCTCAAGCTAATGAAAGCCAAAACACCTCAGCCCTCCTCTGTAAGACCCTCTTTGTTGTCATGGCAACCAGCACTCTTCCCTCCCCCCGTTCCCTCCCTCGCCTGAATTGTTTGGACGCCTTTAAACCCTCTCTGGCGTTGATGGCTTCATACTTGTCTGACGTGTGTGCTGGTGCAGAACTCCGACGGTGATTCAATTGTTTTCCATGTCAGGAAAAACAACACAACGGACATTATTGGGAAATATGAACATTCTGCTTTTAAAAACCGGCATTACAACACGGAGACAAGCATAGTTAATCTACCTCTGGTTCACCCCGAGAAGCCTGCAGATGCATGACAGATTAAACTAAAGGACAACCAGGCTGACGATGCTCGCATGCAGGAGAGGATGTGAATCAGATTTTAAGGCCTTCTCAGTCACCACATCTCAACCCAATTCAACAAGTACGGGAGATCCCAGCTTATGATAGTAATAGTAAGGTGCTGTAGGGTAGGATCCTTTCAGGTGTCAGTACTTTCTGTTCCTTTCTCCTCATAAAGGAGCAGACGGCTGCATTCTGCAACGTGCCAGAAAGTGTCCCTGGAACATTCATGCTGATGATACACAGTAAAAGTATTGTGGTGGTAGCTTGTGGAAGGATAGAAAACTAATTAACAACACATGCACGACGATGCATATGTTTTACTTGGGAGCTCTTTTGCTTCGCAGGTACGAAAGCAGAAAAGTTTCCTGCTCTCAGTGCCTCTGCAGTGTCTCAGAATGCTGCCAGAGCCGAGCAGAATGCTCCAGCCTGGCATCATTACCAGCAATTGAAAATGAACCATGAAGCTTTTCCCAAGAGTTCCTACTTAACAAAGCTTACAATTGGCCGTGGCAAGCTGCTGGGGGGAGACATTGTGTCGACTGATCCAGTTCTTGCAGGCATAGACGGCTGGCGGAAACAGACAACCAAAGTCCAAATTGGGTTTTTTCTTTGTCTGTATGATTGTACTCGGTGCTGCTGCTTTACTCTTAATATCTCACAATGCCAGCCCTCGAGAAGTATCCTGATGTCTGTATTTTTGTTTGTTTCTCTGTGTGTGCTGCAGATTGCTCAGTGTGCTCTGCTGTAATCTGGACTCCTCTCTGCTGTTGGAAAGCCAGTACAACATCTGCTCCATTTTGCTGCAAAGTCAGAGGGAGAATGTTTGTGACCAGGACGCCGCTGAGGGGTACGAACACTCCTCAACTCCTCATTCTTTAACACATGTGGTGGTTAGTCGCAGCCTTGTTACCTACGTGATGTTAAACAGATAATAATACCTTTAGAAGTGTGCAGAACAGAATCGTTTAGCTGCAGAACCTTGTTGTATTAACACACACCCCGTGTTTCTTTGTCTTACATTAACTAACACCTGTTTGACATCCATTGACGCTTACAGACTTTTGCACTTCGGGGTGTCGACGTTGCACATAATGCTCATTGTAAGAAAGAAATACTTATATATTTTATTTGTAGAGCTTCTGTTCTTGTTTTTATACTTTCTTGTCTGATAGGCATTTATAAAGGTTCCAATGATCGACCCCTGTGGAACACCACATGTGATTGGATCTGAGGAGCCATTAATATCTACATCCTGAACGGGACTACAGAGGTCAAAGTTAAACTAGCTAAGGTCTCACACCCTGTAGATCAAGTGTCTTCTGAAGATCCATCAGAACCAGACTTCATCTTAAACTTGCTCCAGACACGTGTTTTCTGGAAGGTTCTGTTCAGTCCAGCCTGAGCGGAGGAGAATGAAATAGAAGGAAGCCACTGCAGACCTTTCAATAGAGCACATAGAACTCAGACATCCGCTGCCGCACACATTCACTAAAAGGTTTTTTTGCTGCTCTTTGCATCACCGTGGTATGACAGAACCCTTTCACATCTAATCATCGCTGAGGATGAGAAATTGTTTGCTTGCCCTGTCACGAAAAATAAAAGGAAATAAAACGTAAAGAAAAGTGAAAAAGGCCCATTTCCCGAAAGCGAGTGCCGAGGATCACCTCTGTGTCGGTCTGTCTAATGGCTGCGGCAGCCGGAGCTGTTGGTTATGAATGCAAATGGCCTTGAAATGCCAACTGCCATCTCGCGTGTGTTGGCTTAATTCTGCAACATGATGACTTGTTAATTTATCTGCCCATCTGTCTTTCCCGCTCTCTGTCTTTCCCCATGCCCCCATTATCATCATGGGCATCATCATCATCACCTCGTCCCTGTTGTCTGACCGTCTGCCTCCTCTTCTTCTCTCGACTGTTTAATGTCTTTTTGGCATTTGACTTTGGATTTATGTCGTCCTTTTTTTTTTAGCTTTCTGAATATCAACGTCCAAATGTATCAAAACAATTCGAGGTTGCACTCTGCACTTTATCTCACCCCAGTAGTTTAATCTCACCCTCTGATCACAAACAGATGTCCATTCTTGGAAAGAAAATACAGTAGTCCCCTTTATTAGCAATCAAGTTCTTTGGCCAATCTGACAACAAAACATGAAACATAGTGGACCTGACCTCCTTTAACCCTGAAATGCATCCTCATTTGGAATATGCACTGATGTTATCAGACATCAGACCATGCACCCATCTTCCTCTCTTTTCTAACTTCTGCTGCAGCAACAATATTCTGTTATTGACTCACTCAAAGTCCAATAAATTCCGGATGTCTTAAAGAGTTAGTTACTCAGGTAAAGTATTTATTCGTGGTCACACAGTGGTCACTGCTGCCAGATGCCAGTGGCTTCATTGCTCTCCTGACTACTGATAGATAACTGCAAGTCAAACATGGCATGATGTGATGACGAGTTTCCGTCCACTGAGAACATGAGATGCAGTCGACAGGTCTGGAGACAGATACTGTAGTTAGAAGAACTCACTACACGCAGCTTCCAAAGTCAAGAATGACATTTAATGCCCAGAGCAAATGTTTGTGTGATCCTGTCTGATTCCTGTTCAACCTTTCCTGCAGGAGGTTCATCATAGACAGCCTGTCGGTGGAGAGGAATCATGTTCTGGTTCGTGTAAGCGTGGTCGGAGGGCCGTCTGAGAGGAGACTCCCACCTCGAGCTCTACAGGAGGTCAGCGCTCATCTGACATCTTTTCATTTAGATCTGTACATGCCGTGGTTCCTCCACCAGCTTGCAGAGTTTCTGTCCTCTGAAGTTCCTGCACAAAGGAACATTTTGCATCTTTTGTACAAGACAAACTTAGTGTTAGTATCTTTGCACACGTCACTATGTCTTCTATACTAGTTTTTCCTTTTATAGGATTTAATGGAAAATATGAAAGCCTATAAATTGTACACTTTACAGAAATGGACTAATTTCTTTTCCAATTTTTCCTTTTGTATTATATCATAATAACTACATTTGGTTTCATCACAGAATAATGAATATCCCTCATTAACACAGAGTCACTCTTCACTGTGCTGTCAGTGAAATCCTCACACACACACTGTTCCTGCTGCTGGTAATTCTATTACAGATGAAAGAATCCCTCTGATTATCAGCAGTCGTTGTTTGAAGCCCATAACCTTATTTACTCAGCGTGTCGTAGGAGGGATTGATCAAATTATTCATGTGTTGTTTACCCTGAACGCAAAAACAGGAACTCATTTACGCCGAGGTCAAGGAGAGGATATGCAACATTTCTAATGCGTTAGGGTGCAAATTAGTCTGTGCTTAGTGTTTCTTTCACACGTCGTTCTTGTCAGGTTTATTTATCTCTCCTGTTACTGGTGGAGACAACATGAACCAGAAGGCTGTTTAATAAGTACTGACTGTGTGTGTGTTAGTCCACATGTTTTAACAGGATTTACAACATGTTAAACACATCGTGTTTCTGTTCCTCTTTGTCCCGGCATTGTGACAACATCAGTTTTGTTTTTTAATCTCAAATAATGTTACAAGTAGTGTGCTACTCTCCCCCACCTCCATATCAACAGAAATAAAAGCACCAGGGTTCTGTAATTACCATTTGTGCCAGCAGATGGCGCTGTTCCACAACTTGCGTTACATTATGGATAGATGGATGGATGGATGGATGGATGGATGGATAGACAGTCAGACAGACAGACAGACATAAATATATCAACAGAATATTATATATAAACATCATTATGTTCAAAATACATTTGAAAAGATTTTAAAAAAAAATTAAAATAAAAAAGTAATGAAATATAAACTTAGAATACCCTATAGAATATATAATAATATGAGGATGTGCAAATTCACCACTGCAAAACACCAATGGAGTTTTTAAAGATTAAACATCAATTCATCTAATCTAAATCTGAGTAATTATGACTCATGTAGGTTTAAAGGGTGCGTGGAATATATTGCAAGCATGTGATGAATGTTATGATTGTTCTGTAGTGTCATGAGATGGATAAAGGTTCAGTCAAACTTCTCTATCTGCTACTTCCAGGGAGAAGATCCGTACCCCTGGCCCATGTTCTCATCCTATCCTCCACCTCAGTGCTACACACTGGACCCTCCGAAGATCCACGATCACTCACTGGGTAAGACGGACGCTCGCGTGGCCGCGGGTTTTAAGTTTATTATTGTGATCTTTCACCTGTGTTTTGATCCACCGTGCACAGATCCTGAGATCGGTTCATTTCTGGAGTCGACTAAAGCCGTGAAGAATGATGAGAGCTGGATGGAAACATGCAGGAGGCTGTATTGTAAAGTGATGACCGCCAAGCCAAACGTCCTCGCAGGAAACGGTACAGTACAGCTTGCTGGTGTTTCTGTGTATGTGACTGGTATTCTGACATGTTCTACCTTTTATTGATGTTAATGTGGCTCGTACAGTGGATAGCCCAGGGTTAGAAATGTGCAGCTTTCACTAAAACTATCAACCTTTACTGCGTTGTTACCAAGGGGACACTGCAGCCTTTTAAAGGGCCAGTGCGTAGAATTTACGCAAAACCCGCCATGTTGTTCCTACAGAATTCACATTATTGTTTCCAGTCCTTTACATTTGATGTCTTCGCCTGGCTATTCCACAGTCTCATTGTTTACACAAGGGACGACATGATCACACTGAAACTGTCAGGACGTCAACCATTAACATGTTCGCAGAAACTATGAGGACAAACAGAGGATATGGAACAAAGACAAGAGAGACTGATGGAGACGAGATTTAGATTGTTATTGTGATGCAGTCAGTTCGCTGGACGTTTGGATGAGGTAGTGAGGAAAACTATCTATAAAACTATAACAGTAACCATGTGTGATGATTACGTTTTTATGATCTGATTATGTGCTGGTGTCAAAAAATCTTACACACTGGTCCTTCAAAAGACACTTACAGTAGGATACATAAAAAATCCATACAGCATATGATACACATAATAGAACGAATGCTAACACATACCTCGCATGCTCACAAGAAGACCTCAGAGAATATGATATGAAATGATCACCAGCTGTGGAATGAACCTCACAAGCTCTTCCCACAAGGCACTCTGGATATTTAAATCTTTGCCCTTGTCATAATTCATAATAGCATCCAAAAGAAAAAAAAGATATGGACGTACTCCCTTGAAATTTCAATCCGCTCAGAAGTTCATACTTTCAACGAGCACACTGTCGAGTCTCGTGATCATAATGGAGGTGGAACTGAATAATCAGCCTGCTGTGAGGCTTCAGTACAAAATACATGTTCAACAGCAGCAGCACAGTTCTGCTGAGGAGACACGATGAAGGAGAA
Source organism: Macroramphosus scolopax (assembly GCA_901007825.1). NCBI lineage: Eukaryota > Metazoa > Chordata > Actinopteri > Syngnathiformes > Centriscidae > Macroramphosus > Macroramphosus scolopax. The sequence continues at coordinate 12,227 of CAAKHC010004721.1, read as the reverse complement.
ACACAATGACAGAGTTCTACACGGACAATAATGCTGTTCTACGTTTCACTTTATTCCTCTCTGTGGCTCCCAGGTGAGACGATTAGAATCATTTCTGTGTTGGCTCCAGGTTTGTTTTGCCAGGAAGCCAGACAAGTGTATAAATAATGTTGCATGAACGCTCTGAAGTGAGTCCGCCGAGGGTGAAATAACAATACGGCGAAGAGAAGCATAATGTCAGTCATTTCTTTGTAACATCAGTATAGTCCGTCTTCTTGAGGATGCTTCATCCTCTCATCCGACAGACGTGTTCACTTCTAACTTGATTTAACCTCTTGGAGGGTCGTGAACACCTTGTGAGTCACTAAGGTCGCATGAGTCAGTGTGGCAGCCTGAAGGGGATCTCAGGACTGCACTGTAAGTGGCTGATAGCTGTACACCACCTCATCTGTTCGGTAATGGTTCACTTTGACATACAACTCTTTCAAACCATCTCCCCTGGTCAGAGGGTGCGTCGGTGAGACGTAGGTGGACCGACCTGAGGAGTTGTTACCTCAGAGGAGTTGTTTCCTCAGGTCAGTGCATCCCTCGCTGCATGTGACTGCATACACCAGCCTGCTCCGGGTGGTTTGTCCTTTGGGTTGGACACGTTGATTGCCGACAATCTTCCACAGTTTAATATAAGCTCCCTATAGATGTGCTAATGTGGAAATAAAATGTGGAGCAGGACGGAGGAGAAAAACAAATTTTCTTCCGACTACTGCGCCCTTAAAGTGTTGTGCTCCGCACACGCGCACGCATCAGCTCCCAAAGATTGCATATCTGATGTCCAGGATGCTTTTAAGAGCTCATCTTTGCCGTAGACAGACACTTTGAAATGTCACAGACACGTACTTTTCTTACGTAGGAGTAAACAGCTGTGATTCACGGAGGACAAAAATACATCCAAGTGAAGGAGTTTGTCATTAATGCAAGTTCTGTGCAATCACTGCTTCCTTTCATCGGCGCGCTGTTGAACTCCGCCTGTAAACGCCGCCGCTCTCTCCTCGGCGCCACTCATTTAAAGGCTTTTCACTGGAAGACAAGGATCAAGATTCACGATGTGTTTGACTTCCCTCCTCTGTAGAAGTGCTTTTATTTAGCACGACATTAAACCACGCAAAATCCACTTTGTCAGAAAAAGTTCAGTGTAGGAAATTAGGAGCGTTTATACTAAATACACCCACTTCCTGAACATTTACTGTGTCTGTGTTTTTGTATGGCGACGCTGTCGTTATCACTTCGACAGCTGTGAGACAAGAAAATGATTAGTACATCTTCTTCAAGAACACTGCCAGTTGGAACAGTTTGTGTGCTCGATACGTCACCATCTGGTCAGCTTATCGATCTCTTAATTGGTCCGCCTCAGCAGCACATCAATGAGTCCGAGTCACTGAGCTGTATTGTGTGAATCCTGCTGCTGCTACGCTTCTGATCAGACCTTGTTGGATTTACTCATCCGGTGCCCTGTTAAATTGAGTGAAGTCACATTTAAGAAATTGCTTTAAATCAGTTCAGCATAGGACGCTAACTATCTGATTTGGATTAAGAGAGAGTCAAACCAAAACCTCCGTATACGGGGGTGAAAACATGGAGGAAACGTCTGGAAGTGCAAAGATGACCTCATGATGAAACATGTCCTTCCGTTCCTCTCCGTCCCTTCGAACGATGTTACAACTAGTGCGGTAGTCTCCCTCGTCAAGCCAAGCCAAGTCAGGTCTATTTTATTTGTATTTTCCTTAAATAGCAGATAACACTGCCTCAAAGCCTGCTCAGTCTGCAGCGTACGACACCCTCGGTCCGTAGATCCAGTATTCACAGCGTACACTGATATGATCAGATTCAACTTATAATACTACATGTAGTTTAACTGCTGGACTATAATCTCTGTTTTCATATTTTTAGCCCGTCTTTATGACGTTATCAACACTGATGACTCCGCTAGTGACGATGATGTGCGGCTTACAGGGTTTCTTTCTGCACACCACTAACAGTGGCTGACATTAACACCATGCCATTCTAAAAATAGATGAGACTTGGCATGCTTTGGTTTGTCTAAGAAAGACTATTATATGTCTTTTTTTTCTTTTCTCCACAGCGCTGGCTGACCTTCTGGAGAGGGTTGTTGCTCATCTATCGGACTCTGCCTCAGAGTGCTTCTTCTCTCCGGCTCAGTACAAAGGTCAGTGCAGAGGAGCAACACATTCACTTCTCCTCTTGACAACTTAGACATTGGAAAAGACGTAAAGGGCAGTCTGTGAATCAGTGATGGAGGCCGGATTCTTTGTACGTGGGGCAACAATATCTACCTTCTGTCCTTGGTTCCTGTTTGTGGGTTATGGAAGTGATATTGAAACAATCTTGGATGATGAGAGTCCAACGGGAGTCGTAATGGGAGTCGAGCTGTCAACATCATGACCCAGTTTTGAGTTCTGTCACATGACAGGAGAGACTGAGTCTGTTCATCCACATGTGCACTGAGGGTGACGATTGAGTATCAAAGTAGAGAGTAGTATAAATAAAATCACAATGAATTAAATCTTTTTTTACATCAAAGAGGACTCGTGAATCAGCAAACTGTTATCAGGACGTCTTTAAAATAAACCCTGTGAGCAAAGACGTGACATCACAGAGGTCCTTATATGGTCATCTGCTCCAGGTACAGCTCACCAACACAGTACAGGGACGCTGCCTCTGAGAAGGCTTCTGGAATTTGGCCAATCAGAAGAAAGCAGGCTCTTCAGGACGGGAGCCTTAAAGAGACAGGAGATTAATAACGTCTTGTTTCCCACACGGGAGGAACTGAGGGGCTGCAGAAAGGACCATATAGATAAGTGATGAGTCATGTGAAGCTACTTCTTGTGGAGTCCCAGAATAAACACATAATCTGTATTTAACGTCCGCAGCAGATGGTCAGACGACTCAGCAGGGCAGGCAGGTTTATACCCACACAGAAGGAGTACAGCGGAGTTTGACAGGGCGGCCGCCGGGTGGTTAACCTCACTCCTGAACCAAGCTGACACGCCGTTTAGGGAGGAGGTAAAGCTCAGCAGAGGCAGGGGCATCAGGGATGGATGAGTTTCGAGCTTTGAAGTTATAAGCTCCGAATATTGTGGAGCTGGCTTGGTTGACCCACCTCTTCAGGGTCTGCGGGAGTCGGGGATATTCCCTGTGGACGGGCAAACAGGAGGAAAATGTGGAGGAATCCTTCCCCTTTACTTTAAAAGGCTTTTCTTTACCCCGGGTTAAAACGTTCCTCATATCAAACGAAGGAAACATTTTGGCAGGTCGGCTTGTTTGGTTGCCGGCGGGCTAAACAACCTGATCACACTGATGATGGCAGCCGGGAAGAAAAGCTGCTAATTAGTGAACACCTTGAAATCTGTAGAGTTTCCTAAAGGTAATGAAGTGCTTACCGTTCTTTCATTTTTTAAATTAGTACAAACAAATGTATAAAATTAGAGGTTGTTACAGGTTGTTCGTCATTATAATGTGTGACATGTATCAGCATGTTCGACATCAGTTAGATATATTAAATGTGCACCTGAAGTGAAACAGTTTACACGCATGTTGTTTGCAGCAGCACCGACTGCAGAAACAACCCGAGGCTTTGTGGTGCACTTTGTTTACAAATGCACCTTCATGGTCGCTGCGCTGATATTATTCCTTCACATGTCATGATGCATCTGTCAGAATTAGGGAGTCTCAGCCTCCAGTGAGGCGGGGGCGCCCGGATCCTTTGAAATGTCCATATATGTTAATGGTAGCTCAGATAGCGTCCAGCTAACTATAAGACCGTGGAGTCACTGTGGATTTGATCTGTCAGAGAACCTGTTCTGAATAGATACCAGACTCTTCCCTGGTCCTCAGGCATGGACGTACAAACCCTCCAGACAATCCTCAGCTCACTCCGCCTGGAAATCTTTGTCCCTAAAAGCTGATATAAAACTACATGTTGTTTTAGTACTGAAGCTTCAAATATTATTGTCAAAACACCATTAAACATTATTTCTTATTGAGCTGAAATTGAGTGTTCGTCTGAGGACTTGAGTCTTGTCCCCGACAGAACAACCGTACAGTAGTCCACTTACTATGATAACACCTTTATTACATCGGATTTTCCGAACACCTCGAGAACGGCGTCGCTGCCGGCAGGAGCGCCGCTGAAAGAGAAGCAGTCGATGTGAAACACTGCAACAATATTACTGCTCTCCTCTATTCTGGGGAGCTTTCGTCATCTTTAATTGGTGTCTTAATAAGAGTTTAAAATTTATCAGGCCTGACTCTCCTCATTGACGCCTGATAATTATAAGAAGCAGTTATTATGATTTATTACACTTTTCTCCAGTTAAAGTTAAAGATGGGAGCAATTCTCCTGCTCAGCTTTTAGAATTACAACAACACTTGATAAAGACATGATATATAGACACATAGTTCTATATCCCTCAGACATCAGTAATTCAGTATGTTTGTTCTTCATCTGAGGTAAATCATGTCCAGCGTGCCATCTTTCCCTTTAACATCTCAACATTCTGCACCAACTTCAGGCTTGACGACGCCAACTCAGGTCGTTACAGAAGTTCAGGCGGGAGGAGATAAAAGCATCTTTAACCCTTATAAAAATGATTAATAGACACCACTTTGACTTCAGAGACGAGCCTGAATGTATCTGATGGTCCAGTCTGTTGTCACAACCAGGTGACAGGGTGAGGAACCAGAAACTAATCAATCTAACATCATATCATGATGTGATTCACGCCCTCAGCTATCGAACCAAACCATCTTCCTCCCGCTTGCATCTCTGTTAGTTCTTGTCAACTCTCAGTTGGCAGAGAATCCTTCCATCGTTACAGTTGTATTGTAACCCCCCCCCCCTCCACACACACACTTCTCTGACATCATATACCTATTGTAGCTGCTACAATAGCCTTCGTCCCCGCAGCCCCCTCGATGCTTTAAAGTGCCGTTTCTTTTGGTGTCCTGTTTCATTTGTATTCACGCAGCCTGTCTTCCATTGTGCCTCCTCATAATTCATCCCGCCAACACGGCCTCTGAGCGGACCGACCGGGCACCTGACAGGGCTCTTGTTGGATTGCCAGTGTGCGTGCGTGAGGAAGAGGTGGTCTAGCATCCGTGTGTGTTGGATAGTATTTGACTACAGTCTCAGCGCCTCTGGTGCTCCTATTGTGCAGCCAGAGCAGCCTCATTTGCCAAGTATTAACCTCTGTCAGTTAGCTCCGCTGACTCGTGTCTCCTCACCCTTCACGGCCCTGACTCGTGACGGCAGCCGTCCGGCAGTCTCATTTATTTCAGCTGCCCGTTGAAATTGGGTGTTTCTGGAAACAAAAGAAAGAGTAGCTTTAACCCTACACGGCTACATGTTAATGGCTCAGATGACGATCTACGCTTCCTCCAAATGAGCCCTCGTTCAAATGGATTTTTTACCTTTTGGTTTAACCACTTTCTTCTCTTTGTTGTCAAACGGTTCAGCTTCATTATCGGTGTACTTGTCATTCAAACGTGGTGCTACTTGCTGGATTAGTGTCAGAGGTTTAGACAATCAACGAGGAGCAAATCCAGACTCCAACAATGTTCATATTTATTTAAGAAATGAATGAAATAAAATATACAAACACGACAAGAAGTCCAACAAATCCAACCAGGAATCCACAATTTACGTGAAAATAAAAGGAACTTACAGAATCCTAAAATATCAAATAAATATTCATCAAATACTCGTGTCAAAAAAAAAAGAAAAATCTTAACGTTCCATCCTAAAGAGAGAAACCTGGATTCTTCGATCTGCACTGTCCTGCCCATATCCACGGCAACGGACCTTTCTGTTTCCAGCTAGAAAGCTGGACCGGGTCCATGCCGTCTTCAGTTAAGACGAGTTAAAATCCCTAACTGTCATCCTGAACTGAGAGAAGACAGAGAGGCAGGTAGGCAGAGAGCATCCACCGCTGCTCCTGGAAAGAGATCATTCTAAGAAAGAAGGAAGACTTAAAAAAACAAAAGAATGGCACCAATAATCCAGATGGAGGCTCTGGAGGTGGTTTGAAAACAGTCTAAAAGACCTTCAGTTGAATCATTAAAGGCAAAGCCATATGTTCGACTGCTCAAGCTGGAGAGTGTTTTAAATCATTGAAGCCCAGCGAGTTAAAAGCCTTTTACATTCTTCAAACAACCTTCAGTGCCGAGTTTATATCCAGTCAAATCGGCAGGTTAATTGGAAGCAGAGCTAGAAAACGAGTTATAAATGAGAAGAAGCCGGGTGTTACATCTACTGGTGGACGGGGGCGAGCTTCAGCCCCCCGAATACAGCAAGCAATGGGGAGGAAGGGACGTCACTGGGAAGCTCGATGGTAAACAGGATGCAGCCTGTGCAAGCGGTGCAAAGATTCATGCAGATCACAGAGTCCGGAGCGACGAGAGGCGTCGTCTCCCCTCGGCCTCAGAGGAAAGGCTTGATGCTTGATTGAATGTAGAAGAGCTCCATCACCTCGGAGTAGTTTAGGGCATGTTCCACCTGTTTAACAGAATGATTATAGCTATTACAAACTGTGAAAGAGACACCAGACGGAGGAGACGGGTGGTGGGAGGGGAGGTGGTTCAATACAATAAAAGAACATTCATCTCCATTAGACAGTAATTGAGAGATTATAATTTATGAGGAGAGAAGAGTGAGAGATGAAAATACAGCAAAGGTTATCCCGACTCCGCGTCACGCCCTCATCAACAGCTACTTATTCTCAATTAATCCCTCAATTAAGACTTGATGGCCTGTGATTCATCCGTTCTGAATTATCCCTTCAATATTTAGCTTAGCACAATTATCATGTCTCTTTCTGCACCATCGGTCCGTAAACTGGGTTTGAAGTTGTCTCAATAATACTTCACACTCGTTGTACCTCAGCCGTCAGCGGCGGGGATCTAATGAAAGAATGTTCTGTCTCCCCGAAGACGGGTGAGCGATGGAAACATCTTTCAAAAACAAAACACCCGTCCTCTCACTGTTATTGCTTCTTTTATCGCTCTCTCTCTCTCTGCACACAATTACAAGCGTAACTCCAAAAACTAATATGTTTTTATGATTCGGCACAGTTAATGGTGCTAAGTAAGAGCCCAGCTGGTGGGACTGATGGCTCCTGAACGTCTACAAATACAATCTGCCCCTGCTCCAGCCCCATCAGCTGTTGTGTGTCCCGCTGTACAGGACTCAATCCAACAGATAACTGGGATGAGGAGGTTGTTTGTCTTCCTAACCTCATGAGTTGTAACTCCGATGGTCTAAACTATCAAAACACACAGCTGCCAAACCCCCAAAGTCACCTTCATGTCCTGCAAACAATTAAAAACAAGCGCTGTAAATCAGCCGACTGCGACGTTATCTCGACACAACATCGCATCTGTTCAGCCAAGTCGTGGTGATACGTTGTCATGGTTACCCCGTCTGCAATGCATCATCGTTTGCAATAACCAATCTCTCCTCTTTTTAATTGCCCCGTTTTACAGCCGAAGACGAGCGCGTGAGCGGCGCCGTGTTATCTTCTGTGGAAACCCTGGGAATCAACACCTGCGTGAGGTTTGTCGAGTGTTTTTACTTTTAGCACATAAACTTCCTCATTTAATCGGCATTCTGAGCAACAAGCAGGGAAGGAGAATCCGCTGCATAACAGAAGTTCTATCTACTCGCTGAGCTCCGTTCTACTAGTGATTGGACATAAAACACTGCTGCTCTTCATGAGGAGACACAGATTCACCCTAAGTCTAATACTTTAAAAAGCCATTAATGATCAAAACACACCAACCACAAATGGCCAGTAGCACTCAGTTTGCATCTGTGTATTTGACCATCACAAATGCCCCCCCCCCCTGCTGCGGGGATGACTTGCCAAAAAAAAAAGAAAGAACATGAGAGAGCTTCCACTAACATTAGGGGACATTATTTCACTTGAAATGTGATGAGCTTCGGGGAAAACAGCCAGAATATTCAGGCGGCTTCTACTGCATCCATTAGCTCCGGCACCTGTGATGTTCAGGGACGCTGCATCTCATCAGGATGTAAGACAGGGAATCGTCCTGGGTCCCAGGTTGGGAGAATATCATTTAATTCGTCCCATCACTTATTGCTTTTTTTTTCCTGTTAAAAGTTTTTCGGGGAGTTTTCCCTCCCTCTAATTGAGGGTCTGAGGACAGAGGGTGTGTACGGATTGTAAAGTGTGTTTCGGTCTTTATAAATAATATACATGTAAAAAAATATGCAGAGTAGCTTTGTCCAACACTGCTTGTTTCTACTGTCACATATCACTGCGTCTTTAATGAATAATTAACATTTATATTCATGTGTTTCCTCACCAACTGGGAAGCCAGAGGGGGATTTGGTCACAACCTGGCAACCCAACGGTGGTCCGAGTGACGACACATGACAACAGTTGTTGGATATGTTAAACATCAAGCTTTTATCTTGTGTGGTGGGACTGTAATGTGATGTGATGCGAGTGTCTCTAAGAACTGTGAATTCATCAACTTTAATATTCATTCATTATATATATATATTTTTCTTTACTTCTTCAGATACGGTAGCTGCCTCAAGCTACTTCAAGAAGACGCTGTGGACGACCTGACGCTGCTCATGAAGCACGTGAAGGTCTTCTTGTCCACACAGAGAGTCGGAACAACGTCACAGCTCAGTATCCTTTTATACTTTCTACATCTGCACTGAATGTACAGAAGGTGGAAACTGGCTGTCAAAGGTTCTCATGAGCGTCCTTGTGACCTTTCACCTACATGAATCAAATATGTTCTTACGCTCTGGGATCCAAATCACGTAAAGGGAAACAGTGGTCAACTCTTTAAATTCCCTGATTCAATGATAACATGACTTAACCTTTATATTGACGTTGCATTTAAAATAATCTGATGACATTCAGATCAACTGTGTTGATTTGAAACTCCTCCCTTTTTGTAGAAGAATCTTTTTTTAATGTTAATCTTAAAATATCTATTATACACTATGTGCACGAAATAGACACATAGAGAACCTTCAGAACAAACCTTTAATCCATTGCAGCTAACCTTTTATTAATCCCACTGCCATGACAGCATTTAATCCTCCACTCTGTTGTATTAAACTTCAATCTGGACTGCTGCTCCCAAAATGATAGTTTTCACTTTTCTCCACCAGATTGAGTCATTTTCTTCTTTCTGGCGCAGCAGACAAATACCTGCTATCTTCTTCTGTTTGTTTTCTACTTCTGGTGAAAGTGGCACAGCGGTTGTAAAGGTCTCCGACAATAAGGGAGCAAGTCGTGCGTCAGTCGTAGATACATGTGGATGAAGTGAGAGACACTTCGACGGCTTCACCAAAGAACCTTTAAATATCCTCCAGTCATGAAACACATCTTAAAACATGCACGTCCACCTGTAGGTGAATTAAGGGAATGTAAACTAATAGTTTGTCTGTCCAGTAAAAAATGCATCTGGAGTTTAATATGAGTTTTTAGTTTGGCGCATTCACCAACATGGAGGGGGCGGGGCTTATGACCTGTGCTGCAACCAGCCACCAGGGGGCGATGGAGATCTTTCGTCTGGGTGCTGATATGGTGTCTATCAATATTAAATGTCCATGGTTTCTAGGGATGATAATACCTGTATCTGATACAGAGACAGTAATGTAACAGTGTAAAGATGTTTTCAGGGTCTCACCGTCCGTGACACTCGATGGCATCAGTGTCAGTGATGTTACAGCTGATATTAAAGGGGAACATCAGTCCCTCTGAAAGCTTTGGCTCTTTGACTCGGCCCCTCCAGTCATTCATCATGACGGCTACCCCGGCCACGACTGGCTGACCTCCACAGTGTTCCTCATCATGGCCGGAGACGTGGAGCGCTCTCTGGGTCTGCTGCTCCGCCTCTCCTCTCTACTGATCTCTGCTTTCATCTGGCCGGCGAGGATCCACGCTTCTGTGAGTACAACAACAACCGGAGTACGGCGGATATATGTACTACAGATCTGTTAGGACCTAATATTATTTCCAGCTGCTTTATTGTTCTAAAATCGAATCTCATGTACAAGTGAAATGTTCCACTTTCAGATGTTCACTACACAGACGCCTTGTCCTCATTTAATCCCTCATTTCAGATACACAGCACGTCAGGGATCACGGCAACGGAACGGCAAAGAGAACACATGAATAGATAAAGATGACGATAAAACCCCTAACAACATTTTGCACCTAATTATTTCCCCCCTGTCTTCACGTCTTCAACAGGATGTTTTCCACTGAGAGAGAAGTGGCAGGAGGACGAGGATGACGGGGGGGAGATGGATGAGGGAAAACAAACAAACAAATAGTTGAATTGAAGGGAAGAAGTCTAGTTTTCAATCATTGTAAATTGTGTGTGTGTGTGAGGGGGGGTGGTGTTGAGATTAGACTCTGCAATCATTAGACCAGCCTCTGTCATCTGGCCGTCTCTCGTAAAAGCCAATTACAGCTCGATTGGACGAGTGAACGTGTGTTGATACAGACTCCTCACAGCAGTTCGCCTCCTACTCGCCCAACGTGCTCGGTTTTGTCGATATCTTACAAAGCAGAGGAGGCGGAAATAATTAAAAGTCCGAGACGTCTTTAGGAAGAGGGTGTTACAATCATCAGGCCTCATCTCAGCCAGAGGAAGCAGTAGGACAGGTGAAGATCAGGTTTCAACATCTGCTCTGTGACAGGTGCACGTTCCCCTGGAGGTCGCCGACTCAGGCGTCCCTCCTGTCTACTGGTGTGCGGCTCACTACGTGGAGATGCTGCTGAAAGACGAAGTCCCTCTGGTCCACTCGGCCTTCAGGATGTCTGGTTTCACCCCGTCTCAGGTACGTCGTCCGGAGGAGACAGCTGGTGTAGTGATGAGATGAAGAGGTTGTCATGTGACCTAGATGCTGTTGGTCTTACCTCCCCACGTTATGTTTACCACATATAGATGTTTAATGTGACTTTGGAAGAGTAAATATTCATTTAGATTCTTATATTTATGTACAAGGATAAATTCCTCGTATTATAAAAAACCTTACTTGGCAACAAACCCGATTCTGATTCTGTAAATATTTTCATGGTCTGGAACTATAAAGTGAGGAACATCTGTCTCTGTCCTGCTCATATCTGGAGAACCGCTCATCCGATTGACTTCACACTCGGCGGGTGTGTTGCTGAGTGTCGAAGTGTGAAGTTGTTTGGATGAGAGACGTAAGAGAAAACATTGTGCGCTGCCCTGACCTCTCCAATCCGGCTGATAAAATACTGGTGTTTGATTCGTTACCAGCAGATGTTGACTGATCCTAAACTCCAAAACCTGCTGTTTGTTAGATTGAAGAGTTCATTCCTGCACCTGCACAGTTCAGGTAGCCGTCCTTCAGTTACAGCAGGCGACAAGAGAAGACGTCAGCTGGATGAATGATGAACCCTGATGGATGAAATCAGATCACATGAGTTGGATTCAGAAGATCACAGATGGTGACGTAGTCGTCAACCAACACCAACAGTCTGTTCTGTTGTTGAATAACGATATCTCATTAATGACGTCAGACTGAGACCTGAACAAAGAACAGAGGACTTAGAACCAACTCTGTTGTTGGTTTCTGGATTTAAAATAGAAAAACATCTTCACTTTAGTTCAGAAAGGAAAAGTTGAGAAGTTTGATCTGGATTCTTTTGACATGGACCTCTCTCTCTCTCTCTCTCTCTCTCTCTCTCTCTCTCTCTCTCTCTCTCTCTCTCTCCCTCTCTCTCTCTCCCCCCCCCTTTAGAATCAAGGTAGGAAAACAAAAACAATTTCACCTTGAATTATCTCCTGTTTGATCCCGTCTTCCGTCTTCTGGCAGTTGACAGTTTTTCGTCTCCTGTAATGTTCGACGCCGCGTCGGCATCAAAGATCCGAGCGGGGCGGAGTGATACTTTAACATTCAGCTCATCTCTTCTGCTCTTCAAGGCGATAATGGGGCACCTGTTCTTCTGTCAGACACGGGGAGATCTATTTTTAAAAGTTTCAGCTTTGAACGCAGCCGAGTGAAGCTCTGACGCGTGTGTGTGTGTGTGTGCGTGTGTGTGTGTGTGGACCTCAATAATATTCAGGTCGCAGTAAAAAAAGAATAGAATACTATATATATATATATATATATATATATATATATATATATATATATATATATATACTGTATA
>CAAKHC010004719.1:0-13127 GCA_901007825.1 Macroramphosus scolopax | reverse complement strand
GGAAGTCTCTGGGGTGACGACACCTGCAGATCGGGAAGTCTCTCCCGCACTCTCAGCTGATGCAGGAGGATGTGAAGACAGATCTGCCCGTAGATGACGGCGGTTCCGTCGCAACACTGCACCTTGCGGTGTGTTGATGAGGTACGACCTTGGAGTAACACTTTCCTTAGAAACAACTGCTGGTGTCACCCAGGCCTTGTCCTGATCCAACTTTGTGAAGACTGCGTCTCCTGGTCGAAGTGGTGGGAGAGGTCTGGCTCCATGGCGACGGTTGTAATAGAAAGCTTGTTTCTCCTTCTCACCAGCATCTTTCTGTTCAACAGTCTTTCTGTTAGGCCATTTGGGTCTAAGATTTTTCTCCAGTGTTGGGAGTGTTGTTCTGATTTTTCTCCCCATTAAGAGTTCTGCTGGACTGACACCCGTGGTGGTGCAGGGAGTTGATCTATAGCACATGAGGGCTATTAGTGGGTCTTCTTGACGGAGGATTCTCTTTGCAGTCTGTACTGCTCTCTCCGCATGACCGTTTCCCTGAGGATGGTGAGGACTTGACGTAACGTGTCTGAAGTCTAGCTGTCTTGCCAGCTCCTGAAATTCTGTGCTGGAGAATTGAGGGCCGTTGTCACTCACCACCTCTTCCGGGATCCCAAACCTGGCAAAGGTTGCTTTAAGTCTCAGAATAACCTGAGTGCTGGTAGTAGACGGTAGGTGCAGCACCTCCAGGAATCGTGAGTAATAGTCTGATATGACAAGGTAATTGTTTTTGTTGAGCTCACAGAGGTCGAGAGCTATTCTCTTCCATGGACGATCGGGCAGAGGTGTAGAGATGAGCGGCTCTTTTTGTTGGGCCCGCTTTTGTTCCTGGCAAGTGTGGCATGACATAACTGTGTGTTTCAGTTCTGCAGAAAGTCCTGGCCACCAAACTGATGATTTTGCCCTGTCTCTACACTTTGTTAGCCCCTGATGTCCATCATGTATTTTCTTTAAGATGTCGGCTCTCAGTGACTGTGGAATGATGATCCTGCTCCCACGTATGAGCAAACCATCAGCCTCTGAAAGCTCGTTTTTCACCTTCATGTATGCTCTGACCTGCAGTGGGACATTTCCACTGTATTCTGGCCATCCTCCTCTCACAAGTTTGATGACAGACTGCAGTTCACAGTCAGCTGCGGTGGACATTTTGATGTTCTCCATTCTGCTTGGAGATGCTGGGATGCCTTGTATCACTGTGGCTACGTAGCACTCCACCTCACTATGTGCATCCGTCACTTCTTTTGTGTAGGATTGTGGGCTTCGGGACAAAGCATCAGCAATGAGTAGAGTTTTTCCAGGCACATATTCAGCCACTGGTTTGTACCTCATGAGCCTCATTAGGAGACGTTGACATCTCAAAGGGACGTTGTCAAGACTCCGGTTGTTGATAAGTGGCACTAACGGCTTGTGATCCGTCTCGAGTCTGAACTCATCCAAGCCGCATAGATACTTATCAAACTTTTCACAGGCCCACACGCCAGCCAGACACTCCTTCTCTATCTGGGCATAGCGTGTTTCAGCCTCAGATAGACGCCTGGAGCAATAAGCTATCGGCTTCCATTCTCCTCCGTGGAGCTGGAGCAGTACAGCTCCCAGTCCATAACTGCTGGCGTCGGCAGACACGGTTGTGGGCTTTGTGACGTCATAAAAGGCAAGAACTGGTGCTTTTGTCAGCATACTTTTAATGTCATCAAAAGCTGACTGCTGTGAGTGGCCCCAGGTCCAAATGTTCTTGGTCTTTAGAAGCTCGTACAAAGGTTGGCCCACTGTTGCAAGGGCTGGGACGAACTTTCCAAGGTAATTCACCATACCGAGGACTCTTTTGAGCTCCTGCACATTTTCAGGTGGCGGCAACTGGTGAATGGCCTCAACTTTGTCGGGGTCGGGCCTGACCCCTGATTGGTCAATAAGATGACCCAGGAAGCGTAGCTGGCTCTGCCTGAGGGAGCACTTCTCCTTGTTGAGTTTCAAGCCTGCTGACTCGACACGCTGCAGTACCTTTTCGAGTCGGGCATCATGTTGCTCCATTGAAGTCCCATACACTAGAATATCGTCCATGAAGACTTCTATGCCTTCCAATCCCTCCAGAGTCTCTAGCATCTTTCGCTGGAAGATCTCTGGTGCACTTGTTATGCCGAAAGGTAATCTCTTAAAACAGTACCTCCCGAATGGTGTAATAAATGTGGTCAACTTACAGCTGTCTGGATGCAGTAGAATTTGCCAGAATCCGCTGGCGGCATCCAGGGAGGAAAACACTGTTGCACCGCTCAGCTTGGCTGTTACCTCATCGGGGGTCGGCAGAATGTAGTGTTCCCTTTTAACTGACTTATTCAGTTTTGTCAGATCTACACAGATCCTGGCTTTGGCAGTGTTCTTTTTCAGAACTGGAACCATGGGTGCACACCATTCAGTAGGTTGTGTCACCCGCTCGATGACCCCGTTGTTCTCCATCCTTTTCAGTTCCTCTTTTACTTTCTGCAGCATGGGAAAAGGCACACGACGTGCAGTGTGCACAGCGTGTGGTACAGCATCATCCCTTAGCTCAATTTTGACTGGTTCAGTTTTAAGCGTGCCATGCTCACCGTAAGCTTTCAGATGACAGGTGTTGGATTTTACTTCATCTACTCGCCTCACCAGATTCATCCTTACTGATAGACCTCGGCTGAGTAGATTGTTGACTCTCTGCCCACGGACTACGTAGGCTGTGAATGGGTAATCTTTTCCTTTGTGACTGACCGTTGCGTTGAAACGGCCCAGACACAACAGCTCTCCTCCAGGGCTGTCCAGAGGGATGTCGGGTGGTGCTAGTGTCTTCTCAGGAGTGAGTGTGTGAAATGTGTCTTCACTTATGACAGTGACATCAGCTCCTGTGTCAATTTTGAAGTCCACTGGAGTGGAATCCACCTGTAGCTGCACAGTCCACTGTTCACTCGTCTCATTAGCATCACACACTGAGCCTAGAAAGTAAGAGGTCTGCTCGGCCCTCTCAGTCTCTGACACCTCATTCACTGACCTGCTGCTGCGACATGCTCTAGCCCAGTGTCCCATTTTATGACAGTTATGGCATGTAGCTTTCTCTGCAGGGCACTTTTCATTTCTGTTATGCTGTGTTTTCCCACATTTACCACATTTCTTATCATTTCTCCCCCATTTAATGTCTTTTGACTTGCTCTGTTGTCGCTGCTGTAGTCTCCAGTTTGTGTTTTTCCGTTTAAACTGTACCTCTTGTACTGATCCGACAGTGTCTCCCTGCAGGCTCACTTGTGCTGCGACCTCCTCCGATTGTCTGACAGTCTGTATCGTCTGCGCTAGCGTCAGGTCCGCCATTAGCTGCAGCTTGCGGGAGAGCTCTCTGTCCAGTATCCCGACCACAATACGGTCGCGGATATTCTCCTCCCTGCTTGCACCGAACTCACAGTGCTCTGATAGATCATACAGTGCTCGGATAAAACACTCAGCTCTTTCCCCTGGCCGCTGGACTCGCAGGTGAAAACATGCCCGTTCGTGGATAATATTCCTCCGCGGAAAGAAGTACTCGTCAAACTTCCCCACCACAACGGCAAAGTCATTACGGTGTCCATCATCAGTAAACGTGAACGACTTGTAAATGTTTTCTGCCTCGTTGCCCATGGCATAAATCAGGCAGCTCACCTGCACTTCTCCATCGTCTTTGTTAAGTTTAGTAGCGAGTCTGTACCGCTCGAAGCGTTGTTTCCCGTCCGGCCACTCGGTTGGCTTATCAAAGGGAAAGTTTGCTGGGGGATTAAACTTCGCCATTTAACGTTGTCCGTCTCTTGTCTTTGTTTCTTTGTGTGTCGAAACACTTCTGACACCATGTAGAATGATCGAGGGAAGGCTTCACTTTTAACTCGGCTTTATTCTCAGCTCTGAACATACAGCTTACAGCCAACAACATGTAGCATTCATTAGCAGGCTTTTCACTCGGAGTTTCCTAAACATCATACCTGTTACCGTAAAGCGTCACTGTCGTAAACTGCCGTGACGTTAACATTACTTCAGCCATATGAATCCATATATGACACTTGGCAGGGCTGATGAGGCACCATGCAGGGATAGTTCATTCTTGTGTCCATATTTTGGTTCTGGCTCCTTTAACCAGTTTTTTTACTGTTAATAGTAAACAGTAAATAGTTCAATTAGTTCAACACAAGTTGGTTCTAATTCTTCAATGTGATGTGAGTCATACATTTTTTGCTGTGATGCTGTGTAACATCAAGCTATTTAGGTTTGTCGCGGCTTCATAGAATATAGAACAGTGGTGGAAGTTGTGTACGTGTGCATATTAGTTAGATATTAGCTCTTTTGTAAGATATTAATGAGGTAATACTGGGACAACTCTCGTAAAGTCATCCACTGCTGATATAAAGAGAAATAGAGGAATAGTCTGTAATATAAATTTCAACCCAAATCTACTCTACTCTTGTTCCCCACAGTTCCTCCCCAGTGCGGCTCGACTCGACTCAATCTGGCCATCCTGATGTTCTTTGGCTTCGCTGTGGTCTACGGTCTCCGTGTCAACCTCAGTGTTGCCATGGTAGCCATGGTGAATACCAACGACACCAAACCAGGCCAGAACAAATCCATAGTCCACGCTTGTCCGCTGCCGTCAGGGTCAGACAACACCAGTGAGACTTTTCAACAACCTGACGGGGTAACGAAAATTAATTAAATTAAATTAAATTAAATTAGATTAAATTAAATTAAATTAAATTAAATTAAATTAAATTAAATTAAATTAAATTAAATTAAATTAAATTGAAAATATTAAATTAAATTAAATTAAAAATATTAAATTAAATTAAATTAAATTAAATTAAATTGAAAATACTAAATTAAATTAAATTAAATTAAATTAAATTAAATTAAATTAAATTAAATTAAATTAAATTAAATTAAATTAAATTAAATTAATAGAAAGCATAAGAAGTTCTGTTTAAAATGACTGTGTATATTTGACAGAAGAGCACTCACTCATTCATTAAGCCCACCTATGCAGAAAGGTCAGTTGTCATTGATGAAACAAATCGATGATGAAGATTAGTAAGTGTCTCTCTGATTTTCTCCTTTTCTTTGACTAACCTGGCACACCAGGTCCCCCAGTACCCGTGGGACTCTGAGACTCAGGGCTGGCTGCTGGGAGCGTTCTTCTTCGGCTACCTTTGCACGCAGATCCCGGGGGGTTACCTGTCGGGTCATTATGGCGGGAGCAAATTCCTGGGCATGGGTGTGTTGGGCACAGCTGGCCTCACCCTGCTCACCCCCCTGGCTGCTCAGTGGGGGTCGTACTGGCTGTTTGCCCTGCGAGCGTTGGAGGGTTTCGGGGAGGTAAGACTCTACTTGGCAGGGCTGATGAGGCACCATGCAGGGATAGTTCATTCTTGTGTCCATATTTTGGTTCTGGCCCCTTTAACCAGTTTTTTACTGTTAACCCCAATGGAAGCTACAGTTTATAAAACCAACCACATTTTTCACATTTTGAATGACAGTAAATAGTTCAATTACACTCCACCCAGTCCACCTGTTTGATGTCGTGTCTCCATGTTTGTCCCTTCAGGGTGTGACATTCCCAGCCATGATGGCCATGTGGGCCAGGTGGGCTCCTCCAATGGAGGTTGCCCGACTGATGACCCTGTCGGGGTCCGGGGCCAACTTTGGAGCATTTGTGGCTCTGCCTCTCACTGGCTACATCTGTCAGACCCTGGGCTGGCCCGCTGTCTTCTACCTCTGTGGTGAAGAAAACACAAACACACACTGTTGCAAGCAAACATACACATACTCTGAGATGAAAAAAGTGAAGCTTTCATTTCTTGCCTCATAAAACACAACCCTACTATTCAAGCTCAACCCCCTTTGGTTACGATAGAAGTGGTCTCTGTGTGTTTCTCCTGCAGGGGGCGCTGGTTGCCTCTGGGCAGTCTTCTGGTTTATTTTTGCGTCAGATGACCCTAGCACCCATCGTCGAATCAGCAAAGAGGAGAGAGATTACATCATTCGCTCAGTTGGACCTCAGGTACATTAACAGATGTTTGATTGACCGTGACACAGATCCCATTTCCTGCAAAGATGTTTTTAATAGTTTAAATAGTTAAATAATGAACATTCTGTCTTAAACTAGAAATGAAATGTTTCCTTTCACTCTATGTAATACAGCTGCGTTCTTCTTGCCCCTTGATGCTGCTGCAAACATTTTTTAAACTTTCTTTATTGTGTTTTATCTAAATGAGGACTGTTTGTCACATGTGTGCATGTTTCCTACGTCCACCCTGCAGGGGACAGGTCACGGCTGGTCCGTGCCCTTGCTGCCTATGATGATGTCGGTCCCTCTGTGGGCCATCATTGTCACCCAGATGTGTTCCAACTGGTCCTACTACACCCTACTCACCTCACTGCCCTCCTACATGAACAACATTCTGCACTTTGACCTCAAATCGGTGAGGTTCCCATCATCTCCTCCTCGTAATATGTGTATGTGGTTAAGAAAAGCAGCTGAAGTTTGTGGGTTAATTCCAGACGACGACACTCCAAACCAGGCAAATTGGAGCATTTGATGTAATCTTGAATTACATGTAGTACTGAGATAATTAGACAGCAGAGTAAAAATGAATCTTCTCTCTCTCCAGAATGGCTTCCTGTCCTCTCTTCCCTACCTGGGCGCCTGGTTGTTCTCCACGCTGTCTGGTGTCGTAGCGGACAGCCTCGTCGAGAGGAGGGTGTTCAGTGTCACGGCCGTTCGCAAGATCTTCACAGTCGTAGGCAAGAAAAGACTTTCTCTCAGACTTACACTACGCCGCTTGATTTCCCGTCGTGCAAGTCGTCTTCTAGAGCCTCACCGAGCAGCTCCACCAAAGCTCTGTTCACCTCGAACACCGCAGAGTTTGAACATTTACACACGACGTAGTGCCTCACATAAACCTGTGTTTGGGCTCCTGTGTATCAATGGGTCAATGCTCTATACACAGACGGTCACAGGCCCTATTTGTGATTAGATTATACACATTTAAAGGATTATTCTTTCACTGCAGCATCACTCCTGACTCATGCTATAAATGGAGCAACGCTGCCCTCTGCTGGTTTGAGATTGTTGTGTTGAAATGACACAAATCACTCCAATAATAGTGTTAATTTAAAGTTTTGTTTTGTCCACACATCCACCTTCTCTGTCTGCAGGTCTGTTGCCACCCGCCGCTTTCCTTGTGGCTGTTAGCTACGCTGGCTGCAGCCACATCCTCACTGTCACCTTCCTCACACTCTCCACGACCATAGCAGGGGCCAGCGCCTCCGGTGTCTTCATCAACCAGATAGACATCGCTCCTCGGTGGGTTGTAACATCCATGCACTTTTGAGACCAAGGCTGCCACTAAAGTCTATAATATATAATGAAACAATGAAACGATCCCATCCAAATGGAAGTATCAGTGAGCAAGACTGTTCACTTCTCTCCTCTGCAGGTATGCAGGGATTCTTCTGGGAATCAGCAACACATTCGCGACCATTCCTGGAGTCGTGGCACCAATCGTTGCAGGATACTTTACTGAAGATGTAAGTATGGAAATGACGTGACACTGGCTCTATGTGTGGTGAGACAGTGGCCACGTCGGATTCCCAACTGATCTTCTGTTTTGTGTTCTTTACCCAGCCACAGTCTCCAGTAACACACACAGCTGTTTTCATTCTCTTTAACTGATTAGACGTCTGTGCTGGGCGATGAAATGTCTATAATTAAACAGTATTAAGTAATAGTCACAAGTCATCATTGATAAGTGCAATTCTATCAGCCCTGACTACATGCATGTACTTAACATTAGTAAATAACATAACATGCAAACATGGCGCCACCTAGAGTGTGAGAGTGTCCACTGCACAGAGGGTTTACTGTCACAACGTTGCACATCAGCTGACTCATTTTACACCTAATTTTAATTAACGTTAAAATATTGTGCAAAACATAGCATGAATGTTACCTTATTAACAACAGAATACAGGATACTGTTAGCACAAACATACAGAGGAAAAAGAAAGAGAAATAAATACACAGTTAATGTGCAGGATGTTGTTATTGCACCGCAGTAAATCTACTGGACTTCATGACAGACGACCTCATTTATCCACTCTGACCTCACTTACTTTAAACTGCCTAATAACAAGTGAAATAGGCTGTTAGAGTGTCTTGCTGTACGCTGGTGATCTCCAGTGTCTGATAAAGTTATACGTTAATAAATCCTCCTCGTCTTCTCTTCTTGTTAGCACACATTGGCGGGCTGGAGAAAGGTGTTCTGGGTCTCTGCCGGGATCAACGTCGGCGGTGCCGTCGTCTACACCATCTTTGGCAGCGGAAAGATCCAACCGTGGGCCAACACAGAGGAGGAGAGAGAAGAGGCAGAGAAGAGGAGCAGGTCCATCTCAACATAAGCTATGAATTCAATCAGCATCAGCGTTATGCAAAGATAAACTGATATGTGATAAATATGTGGGAACACTTAACGAAATCTAAGAGGGAACTTCAGGAACAATGTGACCCCACTGCCGAAACCCGGGATCTTTAGATCTTCAGTCTAACACTCTCCCTACTGAGCTATTTCGGCACAATGGGCTCAAATTGCGGGAGAGAGCGACCATATTTCTCCAGGAAAATGCTGTTCCTCACTCTACAATACATAATTGACCAAGCAGAGAATAACTTTTACATCATGTGTGACAGTTTAATCAATTGGATGGATTCTACCAGATTTACTTTGAAAGTTCATAGCAAAGTGAGAATTTCAACTGCCAAACTCATTTGTACGATCAGCTGTTTAATATGTATTTTGTAATTAATATCTAAAGGACTAGTTTGTGGGATTTAGTGCCTCTAGTGGCGAAGGTGCAGATTCGCAACCAACTGAACACCCTTCCCTTCCAAAGTGTGACATCAGGCTAAATGACCTGTGCAGCGGAAAACATCGGTGCATCGTCACAGTAATTTACATTTGGGAACTGCTACTCCGTCATTATCCTTGTCATCCTGGATTTTGGTTGGAGAAAATGCTGTAATTACCTGTAAAGGTGCCTTATCTTTAGCTGTAATTTCTCTCAAGTAGCCTATCCCTCATGTCCGACCCAGAATTCATCTTATGCACACTATTTTCTATGATAAGCGATCTTGGCAAAGTGAGCAACCGGCATCTATTATTCGAAACATATATATATATATATATATTACATTCCATTTCTATATTCCTTTTCCACCCTCTAAATCCTACGCACTGCTCCTTTAAGACTGGTCTTTAAAGCTGGTAGTAGGGTGAAAAGTATAAGAAACATTACATCTTCTGGATCCTCACTGCCTTCTAACTTTGTTCCGTTTGGTGCTGAAGAACGTCACAGAAGCACATTTATACTTACAACTCTTTGTATACCTGACTCGAGGACTATTTCAGGTTCGACTAAATCAAGTCTGTGCAATCTCTTTTATATATTTTAAAGCTTTATACCGTAGATTGAAGGTTTTCCATTCACATTTACAGAAAAGAAACTTTACAGTATTACTAAGCATATCAGAAAAGAAACACTCTTCACTTACTTACACCAAAAGCCTTTTTATTTGATCAGCATGCCAACAACAGTGTTCTCCTTTTATACACAAAACCAAAGTAACTACAAGAGCAGCCAGGATTTAAACATTGGTAGTTGAAGTGCCATCAACTGGGTAGACGTTTTTTACGATATCAGTGTATTTTAACTGTTTTAAATTGTTTCTACAAATTCCCTCTTTTTTATCAAGATGATACCTGTCTTCATCTCCTAGTCTGCAATAATGATCATCTTCTGTCGAAGCTCACTCTGACTGTGAAGATAGAACGTTCTTGAATGGATGCAATAATGTACTTAACTTCGCTGTGCTTTAAAAATGTGTCAAGGGCACATATGTTGAATATGTTTGTGAATTTCTTTGTATTTCCTTGTGAAAAATGTGATGTACGAAGGTAACAAGCTTTTGAGGTACAAAAGAGGTAAATATATAATTTGTCTTGGTTGTTCTGATGAAAAGCAAATTAGTGATGTTTCATTTACTCTGTCTGCAGGGGGGGGGCAGTTGTGTGCGTGCTCTCTGTTGCTTAATGCATTTGGGAATTTGGGAAGCTTCTTGTGAGGTTTAATACCAATGCAACCAAATGTTACCTTTTCTCTGTGTTTTATACACAGAAACAATAAATATTCTACCAAGAAACAAACGGGGAATTAATTCAACTATTGTCCACCAGGTGGCACAAGAAAATCAACATAAACAGTCATTGCCAGGATTGTGCTGAAGTTTCAGTTTCAGTTTCAAAGACTTTATTGTCATTCACATCCTACACACAGTGCACATATGAACCAAATTTCGTTGCATCTTTCCTCCAAACGGCATTTTCGTTTAAATAAGAAATATAAATATAAAAAAGTATAAAAAAGTAAAACACTGCACACTTATTTGCACTTATATTTACACCTGCCTGAAAAACACTTAAATCTACATAAATATTTCACATAATAATTCTGAATGCAAAATATTCATTTACAGAACAACAAACGTCCGTTCGAGAGGTTCAGTCCCAAACATCAATGATCTTATGGGGATTTAACTTATGACAAATCAAAACGTCATATTACTGTCATTATTATTAAGTCATATTTTCAGAAAAACAACTATTTATCTAAGCTATAGTCACACCTCCACCTCTTGAAATGCCACTGTGTCTGATTTAATCCGGCAATATTAATTTATTTCATTCAGATTTTTTTAGCTGTGAAATCCACAAACATTAAAACCAGAATTCTTTTTGTTATTCATTATCTATTGTCGTTATAATTTTGGTAAATAGAAACGGAAACACGGAACAAACTATAATGTGATGAAAGCGGTTCTGCTCGTTACCGGCGTTTGCGTCAGACCTTTAACGGATGACCCGGATGTTCTTGAACGTCAATCCGGTGCAACACCTTCTGTCTTCCCCTCGCCACAATATGTACATGTCTCACTAAAGTGTGTTCTGGTCTTTCATTACTCGGTGAATGTGACGAAACTTCTTTACATGAAGCAACACCATGAAAATACTTATTACAGTAGATCTGAGATAAAAACTAAATGACGACGACTTTTAACAATGACGGTTTGCAATATTTCTCATCGTCTCCAAATGCGACAAACCTTATTTACATTACTAGCTACATTATAGCTAGATGACGTAAGCAACTTGAATTTATAATGTCAGAGCAGATTGTTGTATCACCACCAACAAAATGTGTTTAAAAAAAATGCTCATCTTTATATATTATTCAAGCTTTAACACAGATTACCGAAATTCAAACAAACATGTATAAAGAACTACTGTAGTAAATAATAGTTTTTTTTTTATTCATAATGAACGTGTGAACAAACACAGACCGAGGTCATTGTTATTCTGACATGCTCTGCTCAGAATAAACGCATATACGTTTTAAAACTTCATCAGAGGCCAGAGTTTTTATTTATTTCTCTGATCCTGACAGCTTAAGTTCATATGTATGGCTCAGTGTCTTGATGGGCTTCACAGACTCACAACAGTTGTGTTACAGAAGCTCTCTGAACAGAGACATACTCCTCTTAACGGAGGTAAAAACACATCCCACTTCAAGGCGGGACAACAAGCTGCAGTCAGAGACGTATGTGGGCCAACAAACTGTCCCGCGACTCCTAAACGTAGACACCAAAAGTTTCATCAGGACGACTCCCATCCTGCAGAATGTGTTTTGCATGTGATTAACACATTTACATTTCAACACAGGGTGTGAAAAAACTCAAACATATACTTTGTAAGTGTGAAATTGTGTGTTTGAAATTGTGTGGGTGTGTAGGGCAGCGGCCAACAGAGCCGTTGGATGAGCTGTGTGTTGCAAATGCGTTTATTTGCATGATCTGTTCCCCTGCGGCTCGGAGTGTATCCCATACAACATGCTGTCATTGCAATTTAGATTGAGCTACCTGAAACCGCTTAAATGCCAGTAAAGAGGGATTTCCGTGTCGCAGGCATAGATCAGAATAAGTCAGAGCTCTGATCGTCTATACCCAAAAGACACAAGCTGTGTTCCTTAGAACTGGCAGACAAAGACGATTCTGATGTCAAAGGAATAGTGTTGACACTAAGAAAATACTGATCCATGCTAAACGTGTGGACTTTGAAAGCAACATGTTTAGTCTCCTTCCTGTCCTGTAAATCGTCCCACTACCCCTCAGGTATATGTTGTGATACCGGAGGAATCCTGCCAGCTGGAGGACGACCGTTTCAGCATGTACTAAGACAGGTCCACAATGAAATGGTTCACCCTGTTTCGGGAGCTAAAACTTGGACTTTAATCCCATTGAGCAACTTTGGGATCAATTGCTACAGTCACCCGGGCCTCATTTGGGCTCAGAGTTGGCTGTTATGTGGGTGCTGTCGGGGCCCACATGGGCTAGAAATGGGTGTAGGTACTGGATGTTTCTCTAGTGAGCTGCATTCAACCCTTTGACCCTGTATGGAGCCCATCACACACTGGCCCCACATGGACGTGTTGGTCAGTCTTATCACCCAAACAATCACTAACAAAGAAAAAACATGAACAAAAAAAACAAAAGAAGAGAAACTTGATTTCATACAAGAAAAAGGCTGTACTTTGAACAATCTAATGATAAGATTATATGGATTTGATGTTTAACTGTTAATTATTATCAAACTGAGTGAACTGATTAATCTTTCTGCACTAACAAACAGAAATATTCTCAGTTAATAGTCAGATATGTTCAGATTTCGTCTGTTGCCATGGCCACCACTCACACACTATGAGTCATCTCTGACGTCCACTGCCAGACTGCCACTCGGCCTGTTGAATCACATTCTCTCTCTCACACGCGTGGAAACACACACACACACACACACACACACACACACACACACACACACACACACACACACACACACACACACACACACACACACACACACACACACACACACACACACACACACACACACACACACACACACACACACACACACACACACAGCTGTTGAGCTTTACTCTGTTCAGTCATTTGATCA
>CAAKHC010004717.1:0-13916 GCA_901007825.1 Macroramphosus scolopax | reverse complement strand
ACGGTTGAGTCGTCTTTCGTCCTCCATATATGAAGAGACACTAAATGAAAACAGATTGTAAAATAATCAATACATCCTTCCAATCTGTCCGCGTTTCATCTCCAATTTTTTTTTATGATATTTCATGAACTCCCAGACGATTTTCTGCAGATGATCAACAGACAAGAAGCTGTCAGTGATGCTAATCTGGATCTATTTATGGGATTAATATTGGAGTAGAGCAACAGGTCCCCACATTTATTTGCAAAGTTCTAAAGTCCTGATTAGTGAGTGTAAATAATTGAATGTGAAGCGTCTGTGGTCACCTCCCTCCTCCTCTCTCCTCCCTCCAGGGAAGCCATCAGTTTGGTTTGTGAGGCTATTCCGGGGACCAAAGGAGCTCTGCGGAAGAGAAAGGTACACAGGTGGACCGAGGAAGGGAGGGAAGAATGGAGGGATGGAGGGATGGAGGGATGGAGGGATGGAGGGATGAAGTGAGGCGGCTGTGAATGAATGTGAGAGAAAGGGAAAAAGAGGAAGCGTCTATATATAGCCTCTGTATGCTGTCATCCTTCCTTCATGTAAAGAGACGGCCAGCAGATACAGATAGCGAGAGGAGGAAATGATGACAGAGAGAGATTATGGCGGAGGAGAGAGAAGAGACATGAAGAGGTATGGGACTGTATGTGCGTGGGCGTAGCTCGGGCCCACGATGCATTGCACACCGCGCACAGTGCTTAGTGACTCATCTGGTGCACAATATCTGTGATCAGGAGGCTGGGCTAGTGTGTGTGTGTGTGTGTGTGTGTGTAGTGTGTGTGAGGAGACGGGGTCTTAATGTGGGGTGTGAAATGAAGCATTACCCTGCTCCGTAGAAGCTCGTTCAAATGTCAGGGAAGAGAATATAACACAGACGCAGCGCTGACAGGTTCCTCAGCAAGTGACATCATCACGTTATTTATTCAGCAGAACCACAAACACTTTGTATTTCTATAATTAGATGAAGTGTGTGTGACCTCAACTCGTATCCATTCAAATGTTTCAGTGATGATAGTGGAGGTCTGCTTAGTATCGTTGGTAATTGGTTGTATTTGCGTTCTGCTCCGCCTCTTGCAGCCGCCGTCCAAAGCTCTGTCCAGCATCCTGGGGAAGAGCAACCTGCAGTTCGCTGGCATGTCCATCAACCTGAATATCTCCACCAGTAGTCTCAACCTGATGACCCCTGACTGCAAACAGGTAGGCCTGCAGAGGAAACCTTATTATTATAAACACCCCCCCCCGGACCTCCTGTGGGGTTGTAAGGAACGATTGAAAGAAGAAGAGAATCAAGAACATCAGATTGGTGCATGTGGACTTTCTCTGTGCTCATCATTCGACAATAAACTTCCTGTGAAGAAGAGTCGGTGGTGCTGAACCTGTTCACGTCCACCGCAGCAGCTTCCTCGTTTCTACCAGCAGGTGGAGCCAGAGGGACGAATACTGACTTAAACCTCAACATATCTTTGTGCTTCCTCCTCCACTGGTGAACATTTAAAATCTGGCTCCCTCACAATGTGTTTGATAATGAAACACACCTCTCGATACGTCAGTGATTAATAGAAGTGTGGTTGATTTATATATTTACTGTATTATTATTACTACAGATCATCGCCAACCATCATATGCAGTCGATCTCCTTTGCATCAGGTGGAGACCCGGTAAGTACCTCAACTGTGTTTTCAATTACTATTATTATTATTATTATTATTATTATTATTATTATTAACTACATGACGTGACTCAACATGTATGTTGGAGTATAATTACATCACTTTGTCACGTGTTTTTTTTTCAGGACACGACTGATTATGTCGCCTATGTAGCAAAGGACCCTGTCAACAGAAGAGGTACGTGTCCCGTC
Source organism: Macroramphosus scolopax (assembly GCA_901007825.1). Lineage (NCBI taxonomy): Eukaryota > Metazoa > Chordata > Actinopteri > Syngnathiformes > Centriscidae > Macroramphosus > Macroramphosus scolopax. The sequence goes on along the minus strand of CAAKHC010004717.1, from coordinate 12,037 downwards.
ATTTATAACAAGCGTGCAACTCGTCCGACGTGCAACATGCTCGTTACAATCTGTTGCTCTGACCCTCGTCAGCGTGCCACATCCTGGAGTGCTCCGACGGTCTGGCCCAGGACGTCATCAGCACCATCGGCCAGGCCTTTGACCTCCGCTTCCAGCAGTACCTGCAGTGTCCCTCCAGCAAGCTGTCCTCCACACACGACAGGTGAGCTGCTCATCAATACAACATGTGCACAGGCAGCACTGAGTTCACTGATTAAAGGATGTTTGTCTTCAGGGTATTAAACATGGACGAGCTACCTTGGACGGAGGAAGAGGAGGAGTCTGCAGAGCACCCGTACTATAACAATATCCCTGGCAAGATGCCGCCACCCGGAGGCTTCATCGACACCCGGCTGACCAATCAGAATGCAGCATCAGACGGTTGTCAGGTAAACATCATCATGGATTCAGCTCAGGAATCTGAAGCAGATCCAGATTCTTACTTCAGAGTTCTGTGTGTCATCAGATGGGTCCCGGATCAGTAGATCAGACGTACTACCAGGGGCGGCACTGTGGAGACAACTGGGGGGAGGAGAGGAAGCCCATCTTCCTACAACAAGGTAAGAAGATCCACCAAGATCCTAAAGTTTGCTGCGTTTCTTCAATTCAAAACCGAGGCTCTGATTGTTCCCGTTAATGTCTACAGGATCATTTGATATAAGCAGCCTGTCCGAGAACAAAGGTCCGGCACCGAGAGCAGGAGAGATGCCCACGTACGTCAACACCCAGCAGATCGATGCCCAGGTGCTGGCAGCTCTCCAGGCCGAGGCAGACAACGTGACGAAGGGCATGGCGGCCGCCGTCAAAGAGAGCCCGCTGAAAGACCTGTTTGACATGAGTGAGTCTGGGTGGACGTGTGCGCTGTAGAAACTCACATACTGAGCATGACTACCTTCATCACTGACCTGTTGGGGCGTTACAAAGCTGTGAATAACATTGTGAAATAATTACACAGTAAAGGTTCCGACCTTTTGTTTCTCATTGACTTCAGTGTGACGATTTAATAACCTGATATCAGCATAAAGACAATCGGAGGTGTGCAGCTTTATTCTTCTTCCCCCTATTATTACACCTAAAAGATCAGTTCCACGATGATCTGTGTGAGTATGCAGGATGGATCCATGGGCGGCTTCTCATCCCGAGGAGCTCTGAGCATTCACAGACCAGAACCTCCTCCCACTGGTGGTTCAACAGGTGCCGAACTCATGGACGGGCCTCAGACACAAAACAATTCTGAAAAATAATCTATTTCTATTGTCACTTTTAATATTATAAAATAAAACGTATAATTATATATAATATCAGCATATCTTTTTTTTTTACCGTGCCACTCATTCTAACGTCATTCATCAGCTAAACTGTGAGTGTTGCCGTGATAACCGTCTGCGCCTGCCACCTAGCTCACTTGCTAGCATCAAGCTATCCAGTCCTGCTTCTGTTCATAAAGTAAAAGACCTGACGAGCAGACCAGCCCAGAGACTCAGCTGCAAGACGTCCAAAGAGAAAGACGTTTAATAAACATCATCCTTCCTCTGTCCCGGCCGTTCTAAAGAATCTAGGACCTTTTATTCAACCCCAAACGAGGACCAATAGGCTTTGAGTTTAGGTTTTCATACCTAAAATTAAAGCATTCTTTACATGTTTAAGCTCTCTGCTGTTCATCTCCACCAGAGCCCTTTGAGGACGCCATCCAGGCTCGGAACCAGCCGCCGGCCCAGGGCCAGGCCCAGCCGCAGGTAGCTGCTCTTCACAAGGTAGCATCCGTAGACAACTCCAGCCCGCTGCTGGTGCGCTCGCTGGCCTTCCGGGCCCAGGAGGAGCTGGAGGGCCAGACGTGGTACCACGGCAAAATGAGCCGCCGCGACGCTGAAAAACTGCTGAAGGAAGACGGGGACTTCCTGGTTCGTAAGAGCACCACCAACCCGGGGTCGTACGTCCTCACAGGCATGCATAACGGACTTGCCAAACACCTTCTGCTGGTGGACCCGGAGGGCACGGTAAGGGTCGGGGAGACTGAGGGAGAGTCTCAGGACGCTGGACTGGACATGATAAATAAAAGAAGGAGCGACATGTTAAACTTGACTTCTAACATCTTCTCTGTTCAGGTACGGACGAAGGATCATATATTTGACAGCATCAGCCACCTGATTGGCCATCACCGTGACAACAACCTGCCGATTGTGTCAGCCGGGAGCGAACTGTGTCTCCTGCAGCCTGTCGGGAGGAAACAGTGACGCTCGCAATGCCTGATGGGAAATAAGGAAGTGTTGAACAGTCTCATCCTGAAACTTGAAGATGACACATGAAGAGAAGTTGCCAGTGTTTTTTTTGGGGGAAATTTGACCGCTGTTACTAAACCGGAGGCACTGGAAGAGATGAAAGAATATTTATAGAACTGTTATTTTGTTGTGATGACTGAAATGCTATATTTTTGAGAAGACATAGGTACATTTGGACATAATATCTTGATTTGGTGTTTTCAAAAAGATTATAAAAGCTCTTGTAGTTTAGACGAAGTCGCAGATCAAAACCCTCAGAGAGGCGTTAACAAGAGTATTTTAGAATAAAAAGTTTTTGTCTGTCAAGCACAACCACATTTCTACTGGATCCGCCGGAGGAGGAAAACAGTTTCCAAAAAACAAATCCTGTTTATATTCGGGGAGAAGTCGTCCTGTAATCTCACCAACAGCTCAGCTCCATTAGTCAAACCTGCTTCACTGGGGATTCAAACTGGATGTGTTTTGCTTTGCAGTATTCACAGAGGTGTTGGGGGGGGGGGGGGGACGTCCCGCTTTAAAGATGTTATTTTTTAGTATTTTCTCGTGTCACTGCAGCCGCACGACTTCAAATCAGCCGTTCGTAGAGACCTCGACACCCCCTTTTATTTTGAAAGAGCCGCTTGTGTTTGCTGACACGTGTAAAAAGAGAAATATTTATGCTTTCCAAACGGTGATTATTCCTGAATTGGTTTTCTCTGTATTCGATGATTCGTTTCGGGGGCTTAAATCACTCAATGGATTTTTTTTTTTGTGAATTTTTTAAAAGTTATTATAAATGATTTGATTGAATAGCACAATCAGAGAGTTTGGGTCGTCCGTGTCAGCCGATGTGAAGGGACGGACTCTCCCACGGGGTCGCTGTCAGACACACAGAGGTGGATCTGATCCCTGATTACCTCTGATGGTGTTCTGCTGCCACTAGATGTCATCACAGACATGTTTCCTCGTGTCATCACTTACTAGCAGCAAAGGATGCTATCGGGCTGTGAGGTTCTGCAGTGGGGGGAGGGGGGGGGTCCAACTGTAAACAACCCCGACTGGCTCCACGTTACATTGTTGTTTTCCTCTGTAGGGTTTTTGAAATGCTCTCATCCTCACTATTGTCAGAACTCTGATGGAAACCAAATGAATGGGGCATTGTATCGATATGCACTGGACCACTTCAGTTGAACCAAAATCAGCATGTGTTCAATGAGTTTGACAAGACAGATGCAATGTAATATAACGTGCCTGTATTTTGCTGCAAAGGGGGAGTGTACAGTCCATGCATCTCACACGTATTCGGGGGGGGGGTTATTCCTCATGTCCGATGGTCCCTGTTGGCTCCTCAGGATCCTTCTTCGAGGAGAAGCTTCACATTATTGGCACTTTTAAAAAAAAACACTTGAGGGCACAAAGAGTTTTTTTGTTTTTCTTCTCACATTTTTCCGCCTCCGCTTTTTTTTTGTGTCTGATTCTTTGTAACATTTCATCAAAATCTAATATCCTGGAAGAAGACATCCAACTTTAAATGAGACACCACGAACGTTCAGAATCATGTTTTGTAGAGTCGCCCGGGCAGAACGTGTGAACAGATCTGATACAGCAGGAATCCTTCTGTCGCTCCCGATATCGTGATGATTAACCGACTAGCTGGGACACAAATAAGATTATGGGTTTTTTTTTTCTCCAGATTTCCGTTGATGAAAATGTGCCTTTTATTTGTACAAATGGTGTTTTTCTTTCTCTTTCTTTCTCTCTCTCTCTTCAAAGTGCAATAGCTGATCTTCAATGGGGCATGCCTGTTCACTAGAGGTTGTGTTTTGCCCTGCTGCGTGTTGCTGCTTGAGACTACTGTTTTTTCTCTCTCTATCTCTTGTCTCTTCCTCCCTCCCTCCCTCCCTTCCTCCCTCCTCTCCCTCTCTATTATATACATGTATTATAAATGTATCATTTCCAGATTCTGAATATAAATCTTTGTCAGAGAGAATCACACGAGATAAATCACTATTTTGGAACAGGTATATGAAAAAAAAAGAAAAAAAAAAAAGAGAAGGAAATAAAAACGAAGAAACAAGTCCAAATGATGTTTACAGATTTAATCTTTCGGTTGGGTTTATCATTATTCTGTATGACTGTTGGCAATAAAACAGTGAATGTGTAGAGTCTCTGTTGTCGTCGGTGTCGTGACGGTAACACGTCGGTTTACGGTGCAGGGTCACCACGGGTCAGTTCAACCGGCTGTGGTGGTATCTAACCCAGATATAATGACTTTAATTTTGTCCTTTTAAAAAAAAACAACTGCAACATAAACTGTGTATTTTTGCAGAATCAACAAAAATACACAGAGCAAAAAAAAATCTGTGGCAATGTTCCTTTAGAGGGAGATGAATTATTATGCTGCAAATATTATTATTCTGCACACAAATCCTGTCTGCATAGCCAGATATCACTTGAAAGAATAAAAGAAATGTGCATTTGTATTTTGGGTGAACTAACCCTTTATATGACTGCACAAAAAAAAAAGCAGAATTGCGCCCTCTATTGGCCACATGAGGAGATTCAGGCGAATCTACTCTATCGTGTGAAAGCTAATATGTTTTATATAAATAGCTGCATCCAGGTAACTGCTTCCATTTCACATGCTGCTGCGCTACATTCACATGCCTCTCAAGACCTCCGTTAACCAGCGTCGTGCTTCTTGAGTCCATACAAACGAATAATGAGACACACACAAAGACTTCAGAGATCCTGTGACATGCAGCCTCTTGCATGGATCTTCTCATCATCGGAGAACCTGAACTACCAATACTAACCAGCAGATGGAGTCCTGGCATCACTGATGTTGGACTGATCACATAACACATGCAGCCTCCTCATTGGAACATGACGCTGCTGATATAGTGAAACAGGCAGTTCAAATGTACAAAAATCACATATACTCATGGTCCCTTTAGCTGTATGCTATAATTGACTAAATACACAAATTACACAATATACTGCATAGAGTAATAAATAACCTTCATTGTTCCTCGTTACACTAATAATTGTTTACAATCACTCGTTTCTTTACGTCATTTTTGCAGCACTATAATTGCACGTTTGTTGTAATTAATTTGTTGCATTGTTCTCGGCGAGTTGTTTCTCTGTTCGGAGGAGGAACACCGTTCACATACGACCAGCGCCGCAGTCAGTGAATGAACAGGCCTCATTGGGGGACTCGTTTAAATGATGCACATATATCAACATCAAGCACAAGGGAAGAACAATTCCTTGCAGCCTTGACATGAAGTCAAATTCTCATCCAAGGAATCGTTTTAAACTTTAATATCTTTTGTCATTTATTCTGTGACCGCTGCACAGGCGCCTCATATCAGGACCACCCTCAGCTTCCTTTGTTGTTCACTACTTTCAGTCCTTTCTGTCGCTCTCCACGGAGGTCTCAGCAGCACCTCTGCATGCTCCTGCAACCACTGAAACCTCGCCACTAACCCTCTCCTTCTCCTTCTCCTTCTCCTTCTCCAGCTCCGCCTGCCTGGAGCCCTGCTGGTTCTGGTTGGGGTTGTTCTGGCTGCTCCAGGACTTGCTCCTGCTGCGACTGGGCTCCAGAGACTGTCTGTTGCCACTGCCGTGAACGGACGCCTTCCCTCTGTAACACATGCAGCAGACCAGACCCAGGAAGGCTCGTCTCATCTCACGGCTGGCCAGAGTGTAAATGACAGGATTCATGGCTGAGTTCAGCACCGCCACTGCGATGAACCAGTCGGCCTTGTAGAGGATGGGGCAGCGCCAGCGCTGCTCACAGGCCACATCCACCAGGAGCAGGACGAAGATGGGCGTCCAGCAGGCGATGAAGACACCAACTACAATGATGACAGTGCGCAGCAGAGACAGCGCATGCTCAGAGTTGCTGTGCTTGCTCACCTTTCGGCTGCTGGACTTCACCAGGATGTAGATGCGTGCATACAGGATGGACATGGCCAACAGCAACACCATGTAGATGATGATGCAGAAGGCTACGTATTTCTTGGAGTAGAGTGGGAGGACTGTGGAGCAGTCAGGGAGGTTGTCCAAGCAGTTCCAGCCCAGAATAGGCAAAGCTCCAAAAGATATAGCGATGAGCCAGCAGGTTCCTATGAGAAGAAAAACTCTGTAGTTCTTGTTGGCATCGTAAGGCCTCATTTTGATCATAGTCAGGTGTCGCTCGATGGCAATGGCCAGGAGGCTGAAGATGGAGGCGCCAAGTGCTACAAACATGCTGCCCTCTCTGACAAACCAGAGAGCAGGTGACAGCTGCAGGGTCTTCTCCCCCGACAGGAGCAGGTTCACCAGGTAAGCTACTCCGGCGAGCATATCGCACAGCGCCAGGTTGCCGATGAAGAAGTACATGCGGTTGTGGAACCTGTGGTTTCTCCAAATGGCGACCAGCACGGTGAGGTTCTCCAGCACGATGAAGCTGCACACGATGAGGAACACTATGGTTTTGGTGGTCAGGGTGCCGGGGGTCGCGCCGACGCTGGGCCGGTGGTCCAGCTTACCCGTGTAGTTGTAGTGGAGGTAAATCTGAGGGTTGATCATCTTCGAATCACCGGCTGCTGACACCGGAGGTCAGAAGAGAGCACGGAGTCCAGTGGTGGTTCCACCTCGTTCAACTGCAGTGGAAGATGTAGAGGGGCGAGTGTTACTGAGGTAGGCCAACAGATTACTGTTCAATATACTGATGCACCGATGGATCGGTATCAGCCGATAGTTGCATCAACCTCTGCCGTCCGCCCATTGGACAATAAGACGTTAGGTTATATTAAAGGTTATTCCATGAATTTATGCAGTGTGATTAAGGCTGAAGGTCTCCTCAGCTCTACAGGGGCAACGAATGACAACAAGATAAACTGATTTAAACATTATATTATCGGCCCGGACTCGTACAAATCGGTGCATCCCATCGAACCAGCATTTAATTCCCACAAGTCACTTTAGTATGTCAGCAACTCTCAAATCATTTGTGCAGAGGATCGATAGAGAAGTCCAAAATCAGTGATCGTAACTACTTATTATGAATCTTATTATTACCTAAAAGAAGGTGAAACAAACACAACAAAAGGAGGATTTAGGTGATTCCTTCATGCACGTGCTGCTTCTTGTCCAACCAGTAACTGAATATCGGCCCCAGAACTTCTCAATCGATCCATGTGTCGATATCTGCTTTTGTCTGAGCTGCATAAAATAAATAATCCAGTTGTTCGGAACTCCGCTGGAAACATCTGGCAAATACATCCCACAAAGTTTTTTGAAAGTACACAACACATGTGGCAAACATCTTAAAGTGAACCGACAGTTGGGCTGCGGAAGTCTTGGACCGCAGCGGGAACCAGGAGGCTCGTTTCTGAAATCCAACTTCATCTCCAGTATCAATTAATCTCCTGTGTGACGGCGAATAATCCGTCTGATCAGATTCAGGTGTGACTGGACCCCGAGGGGAGCGACACTTTCCACAAATGACACTAAAATCAACTCACCGTGCGACGCTCGCGGATCTGGGATCAGTTGGAAGTTCAACTCGCCCTCAGAGACGTTCATGGCCCAGCTGGGGGGTCGAGCCGCCGGATTCCTCGGTGATGGACTTTAATTCCTTCTCGCAGCTCCTCATCTTTTCTCTCAAACTCCGGAGTTGTCGACGGCGGACTGAAAGTCGCACCCCTCCTCCTCCTCCTCCTCCTCCCTCCTCATCCTCCCTCCTCCCTGACTCCCTGACTCCCTCCTCCTCCTCCCTCAGGGCAGATGAGAGGCTGCTGGAGACTTCAACTCACCAGAGTTCCACATATGTGGAAACTATACATTCATAATTACAGTATATATTCTATATACATAGAAATACATTATATATCAGTATATGTTGGTGTTTAGGAAAACATCTTTCAGTATCTTTAAACTGCTTCATTTAACCGGTTCCTTTATCAAAAACAATATATAAACGTTTTAATATCAAGTTACAAATATACAGTAAAAGAACTGAACATCTGGAAGCGTCTTTATATACACGACTGTATATAAAATTGGACAACACGCGACACAAAAGCAGAAACAATGTGAAGTTAATCTAACTTATTGAATATAATGGGTTTTAACTAACCTATTAATACTTCGTGGAACCTGTTGACAAAATATATTCAATCTAACAAACAAATCAATGGACAACACAGCTGATCTCTGCTGTGAAGCCACTTGGGGACAAGGAAAGGGAGAGCGAACAATATTCTGAGAGAGTTTCTGACTGCAGCCCGTCCTTTGTTCTGGTGCTGCTGTCCTGACCTCATAGCCAGGAAGGATGGGCAGGGCTGGCAGCAGCGACGGGACGCTCAGAGTCCAGATGACGACTCTCTAAAATAGATATGATGTAGTGGAGATCTTCAAAATACTTCAATCAAACATAAGAAGGGACCGAAAGAAAGACATTTTCAAACAGAGTCCAGAAGCTGCACCAAGAACAACTGAGTCACGAGCGTTGTGTGCCGGATGCCACAGAATATTACTAAAAGACCAAGAATGTTAAATCGCGCCACACACTTTCCCCCAAACAGAGCACATACTGTACCGCCACTGACCAAATCGTTAAACACCATATATCTTCCTCTGTATGTGGCTATTAACCCGGAGGAATGTTTTGTGTGGTTCAATAAACAGCTGTGGTCTGGCGTCGCTCCATCGGCATTGTTACAGTCACAATTCCCAGTCGTTTCCTGCAGGTCGCACCGTGCCAGCGGCAGTGGGAACGTCTCAGGGAAATAAAAGAAAAAAGGCCAAGTAGTTACTCTAGTTACCCGCAGCGAAATCTGGGACCAATCACAGGCCGGGTCCACGTGAAGGCAGCTGGATTAGGAGACCAGGAACATGGTTTGGAAAAAACCTTGGGTTTTTCAGAAAATCACAGTGATGTGGGGCTCGCATCTGCATTTACATAAACTTTGGCCCCAAAATGAAACCATCAGCAAGTACGAACCCATAATATGTGGCTTGAGTGAGTCTCTGTGTTCTGTGTATTCATAGACTACTGAAGAGGAGCCTGGGTGGAGGGTTTCTGCAGGACCACCCTCACGAGAAGGCGACCACGTCTTCGGTTTCAGCACGTCTGGCTTCGCCTGTCATCTTCGTCAGCAGGACAGTAATTAAAGATCTCCACCAGCCTCACTTCAGCAGCCGTGTGTCTCGCCTAAATCATCAATGGAGCATATGTGTGATTTCCTGCTATATTATTTAAGTATAAACCTACAAGCTGCAACCCCTCATTTGTCCTGTAGAATATGAGCCTCCCGGCCGGCCTCGCAGCTGGCAAAACAATCCCTCAGGGAAAGTTTCCACTACTCAACCATGGCTGGGCCCCGAAAACTTTCTGTCTATTTAAGTTGAAGAAGCAAAACCGCAATGCAGAACATCACTGGAGAACGTTCTGCCTGAACTGCAGCAGAAGTATTGTAAGAAAAGAGTAGTTAGGCATCCGGGAGTAAAAGCCGTTGTTATTATTTATACTAGGAGGAACACGTCCATCTGCCCCCCCCCCCCTCATTATTGACATAAACCATGGCAACCATGCAACACTGTCTAAAATCCTCTTTAGCATTAGCATGTAATCATACTACACTTTACATTGGTGGTCCGTCAACCATCAGGTACGTTAACGGGAAATTTGTATCATTATAAAAAAAAATCAAAATAAAATAGTACAATGCTCAGAGCACTAATAGAAATAATTGTAAAGAATCCAAATTCTAAATGGAAATGTTTTACATTGTTTACTGAGTCGGTGGAAACAGAATGAAGGCAGAAGATGACGTGTTTGACCGAGCATCCTCCTCAACATTTAAATAACAGCTCGTAACTCAGGGCATTAAAAAATCAAGATATTAATTATTTAACTTATTGCTAAATAGAAGCACCACACACACACACACACACACACACACACACACACACACACACACACACACACACACACACACACACACACACACACACACATGCTTGCATTTACAACATATTCATAATTGATTCTAATGCAGTGTTACGGCCGCGGTGCTTTAATGAGCAGCAGGATAACGATAAGGGCCCTGTACTTTAGCACAATGAGCACATAATAAAATCTGTTTGGCCTCACTGCAGCCGTCCCTCTGCTGGGGTTTGCCTTGTTCAGCATCCCAACCCGTCATTAGAGTGTTCGAGCTGGGGTCAGAGCGATGGGCAGTGGGCACATCCACGTGCAATTATATGAAAGCCCTGTCTTTAATTTCACCCTCGCCGTTTGGAGGCAAAAAAAAAAAAACAACACACACACTGGGCTGCAGCTCAGACCCCTCCTGCCCTGTGGCTTTGTGGCGGCAGTATTTCGAGGCACCGCGGTCTCTTGCATGCAACTCGACGGCACAAGGCCCCAGAGATGTTTCACAGGCATAATTTTTAGCTGTGGCACAGTTTCGATTCGGATCTGCCAACTTTAGAAGGTCACACAAACAAGAAAACGTCTTCAGCTGCGGCGTCTTTAACGTACTGAGTGCTCCTGTTTCATTTGTTTCCAGCTGAGAGATGAATCAGATGGTTTTATTGGGATTCCACCAGGGTTCGGGTCGGATAGATAAACCGAATGGACGTGAGCATGGAAAAGAAAGAGAGTTTTTCTGTAGTTGGCTAATTTTTGAGGGCTTCCGTGATAATTGCATGTTCTCCCGGCCAAGAGCGGTGCCGTGAGCTGCTGCATGTGTGCACACATGCATGCCCACCCCCACATACATGCACATGAGATCACTTAGAGCTACTGCTGTCCAATCAGACAGCACCACAGACACATGATATATAAAGGTCCAATGTAGGTTTCTTTGTCTCATTGAGTCATCCAGGAGGAGAAAGTCCAAGGTTGCCGGGTCGGTTCCATCGGTGGGTTCTTCTCCTACGTAAGGTTTTAATCATCGTCTCTGTAGTTGCTGTCAATTCAAACAGTCAATATATGGATTTTGGTCCCGACTGGCCGCAGGACCATTTTAGATATAAGTGGTCTAATAAGCCAGAAAGGGTTTTTCACAACCTGGCAGCCCATGAACTCATCATCAGTAGATAACTCAGCTTATAGAATGAAACAAAAACCAAAAACAATCAATACACCAACAGCAACAACCAGAGATGTCAGACTGGTGACTGAACGTCTGCAGCTGTTATCAGGAAGAGGTTCAGCATGGTGGTCCAAACATCACACATCCACCTCCTCTTCCTGCTAACATGTCCGATGCCATGTGGTTCTGCCGAGCTGTGGGACCGGCAGCATCCAGCTGAATCCCTTCGTCCGGTTCCCCCCCAGGAACTCCTATTGCATCAATTAATGTTGTTGAGTGCAATTGCATTGGTCTTCCAGGCAGTAAATGAGAGTCCATTTATTGCGGGCTGTAGGAATGCTTTTCTCTCGAACCCATTAGGTGCAGTACTCAGAGCTTGTTGTATTGATGTCCGACAATCATTGGTCATCGCCTGTCTTACTGAATGGATGGATGGATGGATGCTACTACATCCTGAACCAGAGAGACGCCTGGAGCCTGCAGAGCCTGTGGAGCCTGTGGAGCCTGGGGAGCCTGGGGAGCCTGGGGAGCCTGGGGAGCCTGGGGAGCCTGGGGAGCCTGGGGAGCCTGGGGAGCCTGGGGAGCCTGGGGAGCGCGGGACAATGGTCATACTGAGCCCCATCACATCACGGATGTACTTATTGT
>CAAKHC010004716.1:0-10925 GCA_901007825.1 Macroramphosus scolopax | reverse complement strand
ATAATTTATGGGAGTTCATGTGGAGAGTATTTCGAACGTGTCCATAGAAAGCTTTACGTTTGCATGTAATTTTTAAAGTAGCATGTCGAGGGGAAAACATTTTGTTGGCCCAAAGGTTTTTATTTCACAAGATAAAACACTTTCCTTTTTATACCTTTTATTAAGACGAAAATATTCTGTTTTTCAGCTGCAGTTTTGTTCTTCTGTACATCCACGATAAGCAATCTTATTTTTTCAAATGTAATGTGGTGTGTGTGCGTGTGTGTGGTTTGTTTTTGCGGATAATAAAAATGCAGAATGACTCTGTGCTGTTTGAACAGATGCACTCTTTGCGTATTATTATTATTATGGTCAAAGGATGTTTGTGTTGTGCATCTTTGCAGGGAATAAACGTGTGCCGTTATTCAGACGGCGGTTGTTTCTGCACGGTGAGCAGACGAGAGCATCATGGTCGCCAATGTGTTCCTCCTCAGTGGCACACAGTGGAGCAGTCGTTTAGTGGGACAGTCCTGTCTGGCTCTCTAAAAGAGCCCATCAGGGTATGACATTATTGCTCAATAAGCGCATGAGTAGCCTTTCTCTGCCGCTTGTCTAGCCCCATATGGACTAGCCTACTGGCCTACTGTACGTTGTTGCTAGGTAGAAAACGGTCACTGGTCTTAAGATTTTAACCTTTTATCTAAATGGCCATTACAAGGGCGCAATGCACGAATAATTACAGTGAAGTTTAAAGTGACACAATCTTTACCCGTGAGGGAACAAGTCAACCTCAATACAATTCAAAGCTCATACATTTTTATATCTAAAAGGAAGTCATGTGGAAAAATATAGGCCAGTTCAAGGAGGCAGTTGGTGAACGTGCCACAGTTTCTTATTCCCGCAAGAGAACCAGTAAGTGAATGTCTTCTGATTCACTGACACATATTCCCAAACAGCCTTGTGGGTTTCACTGCGGGAAACAAGAGTTGCACATCCACTGATGCTGCGTGTCGGGGAAGGAAACAGAACGCCAAAGCGGTGCCAACGACGCTGTAATGCAACAAAGCTGTGTGTGCGCCTTTAAATTCCATGACCCACTTTTCACAGCTGGGGCTGGCTGGCAGGGAGCGCTCGTGCACACCGCCTTGAATAATTGGGACTGCAAGGTGAATGTGAGGAGAATAGTTAAGGATGGGAGTCCTCCCTCCGCTGCCAGAGCGCCGGGTTCAGTCAGCTGGCCGCACACCAGCAAATCTCCCACCAGCAGGCTCCTCGAGCCTCTGTCGGTCATCTTCACCGTGATGTTCTGGAAGCAGTTGTTTGATATAAACTATAAGGATTTAAACTAAACAAAGGGAGATTGAGCAGTGAAGAAGTGCCATTTTTATACACATGTACGCACTTTATATACATTGTCAAGTGATAGAGTAGCAGTACAGCATATCTCCTCGATACAGCCTACTGTAAATTTGATGTCCTCCCATCCCCCTCTCCATTTTTCCCTTCGCTCTCCTGATCCTATATATTCCTCTCCACCATCCTCCCCTCGTCTTCTCCTTCTCGCGCTGTCCCTGGTGGATGCAGTGATCCATCATGCCAATACTTCAGAGAGACGGAGCGAGGGAGACTAGATAGAGAATAGAGAAAGACGGACAGCCCAGGCGGTAAAGAGAGAGAGATGAGAGATAAGGTGACACCAGCAGCATCTCTCCTGTTCCCTTTAACTGGAAGATAGATCCAATCTCGTCTCCACTGTTGTGGAACCCAAACGCGGGATCAAACAGATTGGGGGGCGACTTGTCATGTTGCTGTAACCTGCTCATCCATTCACATGACATGTAATTCTGCCACTAAGCATCACTTACTGACCAGACAGAGACAGAGAGAGAGAGGAAGGGAAGGGAAGGCCTGGACCTACCCTGCTGCATGGTGGCCCGTCTCCCAACCATCCCCTGTAACCAACAAGGGATCTTCTATGACAGGAACTTGAGTAGAAACAATAAACTTTGCAAAGCCAGTCAGGATACGATTGAGTAATTTCCAGCATGATTATATGTTTATATGGAGTCTAAACTAAATATTTCATCCCTCAATTTCTAGTGCATCTGAAACCCTTGGAGGAACTATATAAATACTACATAGACCCATGCACATGTTCCACTTGCAGTGCCTTCATGTATGTGTGTGCGAGTGCACAGCAGAACCTGCTCGGTGTAAATCTCTTTAATTTCACTACACTGAGCCCATTCAATTTTCCAGCACTCCAGACATAAATGTTACAACTCCTGCAGTTCAGGCATTAAAAATGTAGGCGTGTACTAGGAGAGGCAGATTTCCTTGCCATTTCTACTATTACTTCCACTACTACAGCTGGTGGAGGGGAGCAGATATGACTGAATGACTTGGAATTGCTTTCGTGCAGCTGTTCTGAAAGCAGTAAGAATTTTGCTCAAATGCTTTTTCATTATACTAACTACCTAATGCGTTACAAGGATGCATAAATAACTGTGCAGTTTCACTTCATTATTGACACCCTAGGTTTTTATTGCTGTATATAGAGAGCGTGCATGGATGTGACTTTCCCCAACTACAGCTGGTTCCAATTTAGCAGTCAAGCTGAACGCTGCAGCTCGTCCTTCTGACAGTGACTTCCCCGACTGTGATGCAATGCCCATACCCTCTGTCATCATTAGAAAACACAGAGCATGTAGTCTACATCTTGTATATTGATTGCCATACTAGTTCACCATAACAGCGCCGGTATCAGACAGTAAACACTGTTGTTATGAACACTGTGTGTAGACGGGACCACATGAGGGATTAATTGCAGGGATTTAGAATTAATAGCACTATTTACTTGGGTCACACAGCCATATGTCTCCTGGCTTGTTTGTGTACCAACTGCTTGTTTTCAAGGTTTGTTCTCTTCACCCTGATTGGCCCTTTCGGCCAAACCAAGAGGCGTGATACTGGTCAGCTGTAGAGGGTCTCACCTGGATACAGCATGCATGTGAGCCCGAGGCAAGGTGAGTCTGTGTTGATTGGGGGGAGTTCTGGTGGGGGATCTGTCTATCTGCAGGGGGTTAGTTTAGATCATTCTCCTCTCTGCCATCTGTTTCGAGTGAATTATGTAGACAGAGATAATTAAAGAGGGTATTAACGTTATGCTACCAAAATAACCCAGACTACATGCTTAGTCTGTGCACGGATAAAAAAAAACAACAGGCCAGGATGAACAGCAGAACAGAGAAAGGACCTAGAATATAAAATCATTGTTTGGTTTCCATTAACACTTCAAGTATAAGAAAAAACACCTTTCTTTTCTCATAATAAGATCAATCATCAAAAGAAGAAATCACATAATAGTGCTTAAAATAGCACGAATGCTATGACTCATTAATAGCTTTATTTAAGTGAAAGAGATCAGTCAAATTGTGAGGCTAAAGAACCTGGTCGCGGTTGTCAAATCAATGGTTTGTTGCTATGGGGAAGTGGTCCTCTCTTCAAAAGGTAATGAGGATTAAAAGGACAGGGCCGGCAGAGACAGAAGCAGCGGCAGAGACAAGTGGAAGATGGAGTCAGTCTTCTTAAAGGAAAAGTGATCTAATTAAGAGACATGAGTGTAAAACAAGTTCAGGTTACAGACTGCACAGGGTGGTGCAATCACGCTGATAACTCTCCAGAATCATTAAATATTTAACCATCTGCCTTCACACCAGCTAGGAAGGCTGTAAATCACTGGAGCCTGTGCAATGCTGTGCTTCGTGCATGCATTGTTTTATCCTCATGCATCTGCAAAACCTAATGTATATAAAATAAATCATTCCCATTTTGTGTAGCATCATTTAATCTATGAAGAAACGTTTACTGGAATGAACATTGTGGTATCGTCACTACGCTGACATTATGTTCATTATGTTGATGAGATGAGTCTTCGGGAGGTGGTGGTTATGTTCGCAGCACGTCTCTGCAGGAATTAATTGATCAAGCAGATAAGCTGAGTTATTAAATGTTGAATTTATCTTAAAAAGTATTCTGTTCAAAGATGTTATTCTTCGGGACCTCGGAATAGACACAGAGATTCAGGTTGGTTTAAAATGTTTTTGTTTTTTTTATAGCATTTAATAACAGATCCCTGTAGATATAAAAATAATCGGTTTGTCCTGGGATTGCTTAGCCTGACTGTTAAACCAGCAAGCTTAATCTAGAATACTTGTACGACCTCCACCCTGAGCATCCAACTGAATCCAAATGAACTACTGAGCTCACTTGTCCTCAAAATCAATCAGTTCCTCGATCTGCTTTTCCCCCCCAGCAACCCTGAGCTGATTGTGTTGTAGCACGAACAGTCCCGAGCGTTAAATAACAGAGGATCTGAAGTGGAAATGGTCAGGAAAAAAACGACATATATATATGAAAGTGTATTTTCTCTAATTTATTGATGAGCCATCAAGGCGCTGGTTTCTGTGTAAGGATACCGCCAACATCTCCATCCCCCTGGGAACTAATTACAGACAGTTTGGAGAAGCTTTCATCAGGCACATGTGAACACATAACCCACACGAACCTGAACCTCTCCCCGGGCTTCACCACCACCACCTCCCACTGATTCAACCCTGTACCTCATGATTAACCTTCTCGCCTTCAGACAGAAGCAACATACAATCACACTAGACAGCGAGCACAAACACAAAAACAGACACTACAGAAGAGAGGGAGGGGTGGCGTTGTCTGGCCAGCGGGGTTGTCTGAAAAGCAAGCAGGGAGATGAGAGCGTGGGCTAAATATGAATAGAGCAGAATAAGTAAAACCTGTTTGAAATCTCCATCTTCCACCCTCCTCCTTGTCAGACACCATAAAGGTACACAGAAGTGTGTGTTCGACTATCTCTTTGTGTGCCTACAGGCCAGTGTCTCCTCCACCTCCTCTATAACTGGAATTGCCAAACAGCTGGTTGCCATGGTTTCGGTTTTCCACACACCAATCAGTAGCCATTTTACTGGGGGTTCAAGGGGGGTAAGCCAACACAGTCTGGTAAAAAGCAACAATATGAGAGAAGATTAGCATACATCCAGCCAGGAACAGCAAATCCTTACTCAAATATCCTCGGGTTAGTTGAAACACCACCGGTCTGGTTCATTTAAGTCTCATATCTCTTAGTTGAATAGGTACTGTGAGCTGAAATACACACTGACATAGGGAATAGGGCCAGGAAATTATGTTAAAATGACATTTTTATTAGTTTTAATTGACATATTGGAAATACAAGATTTTGACATTTGAAAAATTTGGGGTAATATGACAAATGAGTACATCAAAGTTTTGCTATTCATTATAAACATTCCTGTCGTTCGACACAACCTCAATTATTTTCCAATAGTTTTTTGATTACCTTAATTTGATGAACAATCTGATGAGAATAAGAATTAAACCCACATGATGTTTTGTAGTTTTGCTGAGTCAAAGACCTTGCACCTGTAGGAAGAGGGCGCCCCCTGCTGGCACAATGGGACAACAGCACTGTATGCACCATCAGTGCAGTTATGATTTCTGTGTTTTGTGTTAAAAACATGTGGCATTGCTATAAGTTGTTCTGGAATCTTAAACAGGAGCTACGCGATCCCAGCGGAGTAAATGATGATTACAAACATAGAAATAGGTCATGTTTGTCAAGACAAAGCTGGTTGTCTTGTGATAATAATAGAAGACCTCAGGGAATGGCCTGCATCAAACATCCAAGACTTGATTGACGGACTTCATAAGGTCCCTTTCACATCAATCCACTGCTATGCCGATGACAGACAGCTGTATCTGAACACTAAAACATCCACTCAGTTTGCGGAATCACCCATCAGCTATGCATGAACTTCATATGCAGATACATTTTTTTTTAGAACTCAGCTCCGTTCACAGTCACTTGTCAATCTCCTCACAATAAACCTAATTGTCAGCTAATCTATTAAAGCTAAATAGTAACAAAATCTGATCCTTAGTTTTGGCTTCCAAGGTGCTGCTTGGAAAGGTAGAAGGTCTTCTCGTTGATGAGGACGGCTGTTTCATCTGCCCATCCCAGGAAATCTACCACCTGGCTCTCCTTCTGGACTCCACCCTCTCATCCTGTACACACACCAAATCCATCAATAATGCAGCATTCGTCCTCCTCCAAAACAACTCAGACTTCAGCCATTAATCCCAGACACCCTCATCCATGCCTCCAGCACCTCTTGTCTGGATTACTGAAATGGAGTCTTTTCCAGGGCACCGAGCAAAGCCCTCAGTTGCCAGGCTACTGACTGCCACGTAGCCCCTGGCAAAACTCCAACAAAATCCTCCTCCATTGCACACCAATCCCTCCATTCCTTTGCCCCGTATCTGTCACACCTCCTACACCTCTATAGCCCATCCCAGAATCTGCAGTCTCCAGGCAGGGTCTTCTTTCCATCTTATATATCAGCCTACAAACTTTTGGGGACAGAGCCTGCTGTGTGGTCTGGTAGCTCCCAACTTTCAGGGAAATCCTGAATACCAATAAACCCAGTGACTCTTTTGGAATACTCATACAAACATTCCAATCCTCTGGGTGCTTGTTTGTCTGCCTCCTCTCACTAGATTTCCTGAAAAGCGCTATATTATAGCAAAGTTTTTTATAATTATTAGGTCCTTTCAGAAGACATGATGTATTTGTCTCTTTACATTTGTATTATGCACCCTCAATGTTGACTCTATACTCCGGCTATTGTAGAACATTTCCAGTAGATGTCAGCATAACATTATAAACAGACAATCTATTTCCACTCTTGCCCCATCTCCTCCAAGTGTTTCTTCCATTCACTTTATATTTCTGTAAATGTGAGTACTAACTCCTAGGTGAAGAGCTGATGGTCATGTGCCCCAGTTGAAGCATATGGGAGTGATTAAGAACATGCGTTTGAAAAGTTTATTCTGCCTCTGCATGGCAGTTAGAAGTGCTACATTTAATAGTTTTATCCCCCGCTGCACCGCTGCTGCGTGCATGTGTCGTCCCCACCTGTCCGTTGGAGGGCTGCTCGGGATCCTTCCAGCAGGTCCTCCGGGTTCCTGCCGCTGATCCCTCTCAGCTGACGTCAGGAGAAATGGCGGACCAGGACGGCAGCGACGCATCTCCCCCCGAGTCCCAAGGTGAGTTCTTCCAGGCAGGAAACTTTGACAAACAACGCAAATTGAGGAAATGTTTATTTAAACGTCAAGTAGGAGGGTAACAGAGCGGTGTAAGTTGGTTTTGTCGTGTTTGAACGTTGAATAAAAAAAAAAAAACAGCTCGAGCAGTCCGATCCGCCGGCCGGTCACGGGAGTGGGATTAACTATCAAACGACTCACCCAACCGGTTGCTTTCACGTTTATTAAACACGACGTGTTCTTTAAACTACCGACGTGTTTCTGTTTTACCTTTTGCTGCCGTAGTTGACAGATATTTTGAGCTCGTCCGGCGCTGGCAGACACCTGTTGCTGACATTTTTGTCAACTCGTTGAATTGCTGCTTCAGTTGCCGTTGACGTGACAGGTGAATCAGTGGAAATGAACGGAGGCTGTAGCCGCATCAGGAGTGAACGTTAGCTTAACGTTAAACATTGCTCCGTAGCTTTCAGTTAAACGACCTTTTTTCAGCTTTTTTGTATTAATAGTTACTGTTTTTCAAATACACAATAAGTTAACTAACTGTTATTATATATATAGTGTCATCATTAAATAACTCGTTAAGTTACTATAGCTAAACTAGCGTACGTAACTTTTGTTCTGGCAAATGACATTTTCTATGATTAAATAATCTTTACACTGTCAATTAATGCTAAATAAAACAGCAAATATGTCCGTGTGTGGGAACTTCTAACTCATAATGTTCTATTAGCGAATAAGCAATGCGCTTTCATCACCAGTGGTGTCGCAAAATAAAGAAAAAAGAATATTTTAAATAGTTAGATAATTCAGATTGTTCAACTCCACAACACCTGGTAATACATCATTGTAGTTACCATGTACATACAATGATTGGACTATGGGGTGAAAACCTTTTTAATTGAAGTTATTGATATATGCCAGCAGACCTTGTCAGTGCTATTGCCTGGTACATTGTTGCTGTTGTCACTACTGCAAAGCATTGTGGGATATTGTGTCCAGTGTTTGTCTATGGTTTTAATATGTTTGGCTAGTCTAATAAGCAAAGGTGCTCTCAATAGGTTGAATTAGTAAAATGGAGGTATTATTATGCATTACAAACTTACAAATAGGTTAGCAACTCGATGCTAACACCATTTTAACATTAACACAACACCTGTGTAATGCAGTTATCTATCTTTCTGCCCGCCTCACTATTATCACCACTTTCAGTTTTCTCAGTGAACTTTCACCTAGAAGTATATAAAAAGATCCTCCGGCAAACTCTCTGCATTCATTTTATGTAGCTTGGTGCTGCAGAAAATGCTCAAGCCCACCAATCTAAACATCATCCATATGCATTAATTATCTTTTATTGCCATGCCATGGTGAGTTCAACAAGATAAATAATCTACTGCACCCATGACCGCAACACTTAGTCTGACTTTAAATGTGTGATCATTGTATCCTACCGGATTATCTGATGAAAGTTTTCCAAAGTCTACTACCATTTGACATCCCTTGTGCCACATTATGCCTGAACAAAAAAGTGTCAATACCAATCTCTTCTGAGTCAAAGAAGGAGCCAGTTTTAATGTCTCTTTATAGATGGGCTAACCAGTTTCTACTTGCACACATTCAGGGAATAGTTATGATGCAATTTGTAAATGCGTTTCCCAAGCTTTCCTCTATTCGGTCCCATTCCAACAATCGGTCTTTCATCTCTTCATGATGGACACCTCTTCATCCAAGCTGTTATATTTGGCTCACAACCAAACCTTTCTGTTTTTTCATCAACTGATTTCCCTCAGGTCTTTGGTTTTGCTCTATACTGAGCCCAGAGGCTATTTTCCCATTGTGTCCTGGAAGTAGGCATAGCAGTATTGTACTGTTCCCCACATGCTCTGATTGGAGAGAAGCACAGCCTTCACAGCAATCACTCCTCATCTACTATACCACTGTGGTGATATTGTGTCATGCTCTCTCTAAATCACGTTGTTGTATTTGGAAAATATAAAAATTTTTAGCTGCATCAGGTAAATCAATTACTATTGATCTTTATATCTAAATTAACCAATAAGCTTTGTATCCGTCCGTCACATAAACACTCGATAGATGTGAGAATGCTGTGTAGTGTGGCCTCTCAGGTTAAAGTCTGAGTGTAGGATTACAGCTTTACTCCTAGAGGGACAAAGATCAGATTGCCCTTTCATGATTATGTGTGTTCACACAGCATGTGCTGCCAAAGGTAGCACGTTTTGTCCTGGATTCCTTGACGTAATAAATATTTGAAGATATTCTGAGTCAGATGTCGTCATGATGAAATCCTGTCACTGAAGTACTGTACACCAGGCAATTCTCTTTAAAAATATGTAAGGAAGGCCAAGCACGAGGAATATACCTGTAAGGTTTCAGAACCAGGGCGAGTGGTTCCGTTGTGGTTGTGTGTTTAATCATTATGTCACCTTGTTGTTGTGAACTACAGTGTCTTTGTGGCATCAGGATTTTGAGTTGTCATGTTGGTTTGATCTATGTTTGTATTTGCTTTGGTAGATGTGAGACAAGTGTATAGTAGGGCTGGCTTGACTACTCCAATACCTTTTACTTTTCTTAATTAACTTAGCTGAAAATAAGACATTTATATGGATGCACTTTGCTTAACCTAGCTATTTAAAAACAGCTTAGAGAAAACAAACATTCTTCTGCCCTAAATGAAGAAATGCAAATGATATCCAATGGAGTGATTTTGGTCAGGAGTCAGGACTGGGTAGTTGCGTCCCTTGTGTATTGTGCATGCGCAAGCCACTATATGGTTATTTTGACAAAATAAGACAAAAAGAAGATGTAATATCTTCACTGCCCGTACATGTCCTATTGAGTTTGCCAGGTTAAATGCAAGATCAACACATGTTTTTTCTTTCCATGTTTATTCCTCACTCTATAATAATAATAATAATAATAATAATAATAATAATAATAATAATAATAATAATAATAATATAGGTAGCCTCAACTCAGGTTCAGCTACTTTGGTGAAACTGCAACAATCTTGCTCATTTGTAAATATTGAATGTACTGCATTATTGACACTTTTAGTCTCCTTCCTGTAAGGACTCAGCCTTGTAAGAATGCAAGTCTTTTCTCATTTCTGTACTGTATTACCGTATGTCTAAAAGCGTATGTCTCTTTAAGTGGAAAAATGGGGCGTGGCCATATACCATGTGCTTAATGAACACACCCCTTCCAAAGCTGCACTTCCAGCTCTGCATTATTTGGTTTGGTGTGTGCATTGGCGTGCATGCCTAGCTGTGTGTGTGCACATTACATTAATGTGTGCCTGTCCTCTCCTCTCCGCTCTCCTGTGCCATTGGTCCATGTATTGCGGTTGTCAGGGTGACCCTTTACCAGTACCAGCTCACCTTCCACCTCTGGAATCATACTGAATATTTTATCAACCCTGCTGCCCCCCTGTTAGCAGTGTATTCGTGGGCACAAGTGTGTGTGCAGTGCCTGTGTGATGTAATTCTTTTGACAAGTTTACAGGATAGACTACAGTGTAGGAAGAGAAAGTGGGCTGCAGCAGCGCTAGGGACTGCAGCAGCAGAATCCCTTGAGGAGTCAGGGAATCAAGAGAAGTGCAGTTTATTTAGCACCAAGCCAGTCTTGTGGATTAAGTCTTCTTTTCTAAGCCGTACTACAAGAGCTCATCCTTAGCGAGACTGTCTGACTCTGTGTCTGTCTTTCAGTTTTCTCTCTCTCTCTCTCTCTCTCTCTCTCCTCTGATGACGACAAACTGGTCTCATTAAAACCGAGGT
>CAAKHC010004714.1:19510-30865 GCA_901007825.1 Macroramphosus scolopax | reverse complement strand
TACACCATGTAAACACAAATCAGTGCAGTTTGTTTGGGTGTGACAAGTAACTAGTCAGAT
Source organism: Macroramphosus scolopax (assembly GCA_901007825.1). Taxonomy (NCBI): domain Eukaryota; kingdom Metazoa; phylum Chordata; class Actinopteri; order Syngnathiformes; family Centriscidae; genus Macroramphosus; species Macroramphosus scolopax. Next base: position 30,805 of record CAAKHC010004714.1, on the reverse strand, counting down.
TATTAGGCATTATTAGAAGACAGAACGAAACAAATTGTAATGTAGCCTACACATATAATTTGTTTTGTTTAATTTTTTGTAATTATTTAGAACTGCAGCTTGCTTACCTGTGAATGATCGCTTGTTTGAGTCTATCTGCTTCCGGGTACGAAGGTCTACCTGATGTACCTGACTTGAAGCACGGGACTGCGCATGCGTCGTTTCCGCGTTCCAAGAAACTGTCGTCCGCTGCTGATTTCTCCAAAGTTCTTATGAAACTAAAGCAAAGTGCTGCAGTGGACTCTAGTGTCGGACTCATTAAATGCTAGTTCCCTTGGTAGTGTCGCGGCTGTGAATGTGGATGTGTCATGTTTCAATCAAACGTGACTCTTCTCCAGAGAAATAAGTGAAAATATAATAAAAATGAAAAAGAAGAAACTCTGTTGCGTAATATTATGTTCACGTATGAATTAATATATATTTTGAGTTAATGCATCAAACGTGTAATATAGTTAGTGAAGTGGAAAGGTAACGTGTTTATGTCCAGTAATTTTGAGTTAGAATGAGGATTTATTTATTTTTTTAAATTCTAGTAGAATGTGCTTCCAAAACATGTTCTTCTCCTTCTTCTTGTTATTATTAATGTTAAAAGTATTGTTTTTAATGTTACCATTATTGCCATTATCATTTTTTGTATTATTATTGTAATTATTAGTACTATTATTATTAGTAGTAGTAGTAGTAGTAGTAGTATTGCTGCTGTTGTTCTTGTTGTTGTTCTTGTTATTCTGAATTAATTGATTGGCCAACCATTGACCAATAAAGATGTCGAATTCCGTCTTCGTCATATTTGTGCTGACGTGGAGGCCGGAAGTAGGTGATGTACTTCCCCCGGTCTTCCGGGTTGGAGTTCCTGAAGCTGAGCCAGTCGAAGTTGTTTTGGAGGTGCGATGACTGACGATGCGGCTCTGTCTCTCCAGGTCTCGGAGATCAAGGACCCGGTGGGTCTCTTCGAGCGCTACAACACCGAGGAGATCCGCCACATCGAACGCAAAGTCCGTGGTGAGATCGAGCAGAAGAAAGAAGAACTTAGGCAGATGGTTGGGGAGCGCTACCGCGACCTGATCGACGCTGCCGACACCATCGGAGAGATGAGGCAGTGCTCGGGGAGCGTCGTCCAGTCCATCCAGGACATGCACCAGTACTGCCAGACACTGAAACAAGGCAAAGCCAGCGTGAGCAGCCGCGGCCAGGAGGTGGGTGGTTTACCTACACCTTTGTGTTTGACTGTTAGCTTGGCTTCTGTTCCTCACAAACCAGCGTTTAAAAAGGACCTATTCATGATCAACCTCACGCTATTTACACTTCAACTCACATGATAACATCCCGAAACTCTTCCTGTGACTAAAAAGCGAAACACTAATACATTCGGCGTGGAAACTTTGGCACAAAGATCGTGTGTGTGGGAAAAACCTCCATCTTTTAAACCTGTCCAGGATTCATTCCACTCACCTCTTGAACCCCCTGGCACGGTGCTGGTCGGTAGGTGACAGCCCATGTTTGATAGTAAACATACATTTTACCAATAAATGTAAGTGCCCTTATACTCCGGAATTACCTGAAGAACCGTTTGATTTCTACTGTGTTCCTGCTGACTTATACGGAACATAAAATTATAATATCTTTGAATAATAAAAGATGGAAGATATTTCCATAAAGGAGAGAACTAAATGCACAAAGTCAAAACCACAATCGGTTTAATTCTTGTCTGGGTACTATTGAGTACACGATCTGAAAGTCACACACATCTAATACGTCATAACAATATATCAACACTGTCTTGTTTGTGCTAACTAGCTTAGCATATAATAACAGGCAAGTCGCATACAACGTTTTGAGATGGAACGTCTCTGTGTCATTGGATATTAGAAACAGAGGCAGTGGCAGGAGAAGTTCTACACCATGGCCTCCCAGATCAAGCTTCTCTTGGAGATCCCAGAGCGCATCTGGAGCGCCATGGAGGCATCCCAGTACCTCCAGGCCACTCAGCTGTACCTGCTGTGCTGCCACCTGCACAGCCTACTGCAGCTGGAAGCTGCTACAGGCGGCTACTACAGTCCTATCTTAGCCCGCTTCCCCATCCTGGTCCGGCAGGTAGCCACCACTGGACACTTCAGGTACTGGACACTTCTACCAGTGACTGTAGTGAGACATAAATTTAGTGGCAGGAAAAGGTAATTGAACCTAAGCTCAATAAAGACATTAAAGCACAATTAATCGTGTGTTATTAGATTAGCCTCATTGTGTCTGTCTATAATTGTCACATAGATGAAGATAAGACAACATTTGTATTAGTAATCAATACAAGTCACAGGTCAAAAAATCACTTTATTAAAAAAAATAAATAAATAAAATAAGAGATAGTCCATTATCTATGAGAGAGGAACTAAGTTTAGTCACTAAGCGATGGATCTGTATCAAGTCAGTCATATATCCAGTCAGTTAAAGCTAACGTTTTCTTTTACCCTTTTTTTCTAGGTCCACCATTCTCATGGACAGCAGGTCTCTGCTGCGGGGTCGGGCGGTGTCGGACCAGGCCATCGCCGAGGCCCTTGTATCCACCATGCTGCTGGAGGACAGCTCACCACGCCAGGCCCTGGCTGATTTCTTGTTGGCCCGGAAGGCCTCCATCCATCAGCTGCTCAACCAACCACAGCACGGTACCCTACCATGTGTAACACCTGCCTGGAATGGGCACATTTTAACATTGAAGTGTGCTGTAACCGTTTTTACACTGAAGTCACTGAACACCAGGTGTAACTTGAATGATTCTAATGTGAAGCAGAACAGGAAGTGTTTTTTCCATCATCATTATTTTGAAAGTGTCTGAGTAAAGAAACAATGACTGCTCAACAATTTGCACCAGTTCATAACCATGTTGAATTCTGTCTAGGCACGGGGATCAAAGCCCAGGTGTGCACCCTGGTGGAGCTGCTGGTGACCACTCTGTTCCAGGCCTACGCCGTCTTCTACCTGCCCCCGGAGGGAGGCCCCAGGCAAGGGGAGGCAGCCCTGAGCTGTGGCATGCTCTTCTCTGTCCTGGAGAATGTCACCTCCACCACACCTGCAGGTAAACAGCTGAGAGCATTGCACATATTCGTCATTGCACATTCCTTCACATATCTAAACTGTAAATAACTGTTTAAGCTACATACATGCTATTTTCTCAGGAAGCCAGAATCAGAACTAACGACAGACTTGCGGTTTAAGCTTAGACTGCATAAAATAAGTAGACACAACCAGCATGATGTAATTCATTGGTTTGTGGACTCCCATTTATAATCCTTTCATTGTATTCTGTGTTTTGGTGAGACAGTGGAGGAGTGTGCGTGTATATATAAATAACCTGATGTATAATTGATTAACACTCCTATAGTCGGAGGTGGGGGGTGATGCATAGAGCGAATTGTGTCGGTTGGTTTCAAAGTGTTTAAATGTAACATTTGTTTTGAAATCCATTAAAAATGGAAAGTAAGTAAAGCAGGATGTTCTGACATAATCTCCCCTCTATCAATCTCATCTTCTTCCCAGCTAAAGGCAGGAGGTTGCTGCAGGAAGACACAGGTACAGGCAGCTGTTTCAAGTACCTGCCTTCCTCCGTCACTGAGTTCCAGCCCGACCTTCGCACCCTGGCACAGCCGATTCAGAGAGAGCAGCTGCGGGACACCCTGCAGCAGTGGATTAATACGTAAGCTCCAACTTGCTCTGGGGCTTGTTTTATTTTTTTTAAAGAGCAGGAGGTCTAACCCACAAAATGTGTTGTGATATTTCCTGGCCAATGCTACACCCTTCCAGCTAGTTATGTGAAACATCCACTGATTTATTGGCATCTTTAATAAGGTATTGACTCCAGTGCAGACTGAGTCCAGACGGGTTTATCACTTTTTAGATGTCCTCTGGAAATCCTTCTATTATTACAACTTTTACATCTCAACTTTTCCTGCACAGATATTTCAAAATCAAAAGCTTCCAGTGGCTTGGTGGGCATTATCTTTCTCTCCACTCATGACTCCTCTGCTTTTAGCTGTAAGGAGGACATCTGCCGTGGTGTTGGCAGCCTTCTGGTCTACGTGAAGAGCCTGAAGGGATTGGCTGCCATTAGAGACGCAGTTTGGGACCTCCTGTCCTCCGACTCTATCAGTCAGCACTGGAGCACCGTGTGCCATCGGCTGCTGGAGCACCGCCTGGCTGTCTGGGATGACTTCCTGCAGCAACTGTTCCTCAAGCGGTTGCAGGTTGGTGCTCTACAAGCTTCATTACTTATCATAAAATTAACTCTGCATCTAAATCCGTTTGCTTTGTATGTATTCATGCCTCCTCATTATTCTTGCGTGCAGCCCCACCATGTGCACAATATAATAATGCAATGATTCCTTCTTCCTGTTCCTCCAGGCTATCACCAAAGAAGAAACTGAAGCCATCTCGATGAGTTCTGTGCAGCTCCTCACCTCGGCTGTGAGGGATCTGGAGGCACAGACCATCCACACTCCTTCAGGTACCAACTCTGTGTCTGGCCGTGGGGCCCAGTACGAGGTAGACGTGGCCTCTTTCTTGTGGTCTGAGTCTCCAGGGGACCTGTTGAGCGATGCAGGGTGGGTCAGCGTGAACCAGCGAGGGCAGCAACAGCAGAGGAGTGGCCTGGCCATGAAGACCCAGGCCCTGACACCCTGCGTTCAGAACTTCTGCTCCTCAATGGACGCCAAACTGAAGGCCAGGCTTGACGACCTCCAGCACTACCTTCCCTCCCAGGACACAGGTTAGTGCAGTTCACTGGGCCTTGTGTGCTAGTCTGCTGATGTTAGAAGAACATTCACAGGCTGCCTACTGGATAAAAGGTTCTCAGTCTCAGCCAGGTCTCCATGATGTGTCCCAAAACACCCTGCTATGATTTATTGAGGTACTAACAGAGTCTATTCTCTGGAACACAAGACTAATAATTCAGTTCCTTCTCTAGTGTACAAAGATGACTGTTAGTTCTGGAGGGGTCTTCATGGAATATCTAAAAGGAAACAGGAGTCAGACAGTATGTAACATCCTGCATTGAAAACTGCCAAGTGATACATGTTTTCCTCCCCTCTCGACTCATCAGGTTCACACTGTAAATCAGTTACAGTCTCGTCCTCTGGGCCCACTGAGGTCTCGTCAGCATCCTCGTTCAACCGCTTCACAGACACGCCAGCAGTGGAGGAGGCTCTACGTGAAGGCTGCCTGGCCTGCGTTCGCTACATCCTGTCCGCCGTCCGCTCAGAGCTGGCCGCAGCCTTGCCGGACCCCAGCCCAGCCCGCCTCAGTTCAGTCCTTTTTATGGCCAGGCTGTGCCAGTCCATGGGTGAACTCTGTCCCAATTTGAAGCATTGCATCCTGGGAAAACAATTGGGGTTAGAAGCCACTGTCAAGGGGACTCCCAGACAGGGCAAGAAGCTGGGCAAAGCCAGGGCCGCCACAGAGGTCAGCCCTGCTCAGGCCAAGTGGGCAGGTCTAAAGGAAGAACTTCTCACCTGCAGTATGGAGGCCTACTGCATCTGGAGCTCCGCCCTCTCCAAGGTCGGACCCTGTCAGAGAGCTCAACGTGTATCTGGGATTGTGGTCGTTTTTCTGCTTTCAGCATATCGTACTAAAGGGAGGAGTGTAAAGTTCTGATAGATTGCAGGAGGTCATAAATACTGTACATGTGAACTCAGTAAAACAGGCCGTCCACATCCAACACCAAACACCAGCAAAGAAAAGCTCTAATAAATTCTACTGCAGGGGAAGTTGAAACTAGCGGATGAACATATTTGGGCATTTGGCAGCTAAAGATGTTTTTGTATCCAGGTGTCTCCTGGATGTGTAGCCAGAGTTTGCTAGCACGCACAATATCGACTTTAAAGATGATAGTATGTTATGGCGGTGCTTTCTGCTCTCCAGTGTCCCTCATGGAAGAAACAAATCACTTGATGCAACTTTAAATCCTGATTCAACCTTTCCTGTAACACTGGCTTGGCTCGTTCCAGGTGCTGCTGGAGAAGTTTGGCCAAGGTCTTCATGCTGAGTCTGCCGGTGCCATCCTAACAACCGCAACAAACTGGGAGGATCTGGAGATCCAAGAGGAGGCCGAGTCGGGGAGCAGCGTCACATCCAAAATCCGTCTTCCTGTGCAGGTCGGCCTCTCAACCGGACCTCAAACGCAGCCTCATTGATTTCTGAATACAGTCCAAAGATCTGATGGGAAACTTTTTTTTTATCTCCGGCAGCCTTCTTGGTTTGTCCAGTCACTGCTGTTCCAGCTCTGTGTGGAGGTGAACAGGGTGGGGGGCCACGCTCTGCCACGACCCACCCTGCAGGAGCTCCTGCAGACATGTCTGGTTCAGGCCCTGCAGCACTACCACAGCCTCATAGAGGAGACACGCAGCAAGGTGACGGACCACACACACTAACACAGTAGTTTACAAGCTCTTCTCAATAACAGGTCAAGAACAATCGGAGGGATTGTAGTTGATTCTTGATGTTGGAAACGGCAGCTGACAATAATCCCTTTTCTGTTCTGGAACGTTTGGTGATATCAGACAAAATGTCTCAGCAGATGTTCTTTGTGTTTTCTGTCGTCTTAATGTTGGCTGTAAGGAAACAGAATTATCTGTGGGTTAGGAGGAGGAGGAGGGATGTTAAGGTTCTCATGTGAAGGAAAAGGACAAAGCGGAAGAATAAGCTGGGAGGATGACACCAGGAAGAGGAAGTTAAGTAGGGATGAAGGGAGTAAAAGGAGGATGGGTGTAGAACGTGGGGTTTAACCTCTGTCTTCATGAATGTGTTTGCTTTGTCTTTGTGTGTTTGTGTCTCCATCCTGCAGGAGGGCGTCTTCCCCATGACTCAGAACAGAGCCTTGCAGTTGTTGTTTGACCTTCGGTACCTTAACACCGTACTAGGGAGCAAGATGGAGGATAGCAAAAGCTCCCGATCCCACCAAGACCCGAGGTAACATCCTCCATCGCACTTTGGTCTCATGCAGCCTTTTAGCAGCACTTCTTCAGGTGAAGAAGCTCCCCAGGTTCATACGCCACGTTTAGTTTTAGGCTTCCATGTAGATGGACGTCATCATTTAACTGCAACAATTCTGTGTGTAGCGTTTAGTTTCAGGGTCGACTGTGTGACACACACACAGGCACTTAACCTAATATGGGCACAGGGTTTCCTGAAAGGGTTTTTAGTTGTAGAAGTTCAAGATGGTTGGAGGACAAAAACCATGAACGAGCTGCAGAGAGGTGACACATGAGAGGAAACCCCAGAATGAATGCATGAATTATTGATACATGAAAGTGATGTTCATCATATGCTACAGGCACCAGATCAATGCAAAGGACGATGGTTAGGTGAATTTGTTGCTTCAGAATTGATTCAATTACAACGATTCATTCAATAACTTCTCATCACCAGTTAGTTTTACATTCGGTTGGTCCTGTAAATGTTCCTCCTGGCTGCTCTGAAAGTGGCGGACGTGCTGTGTGTCACCAGGTTCTGTGAGGTCTGTGATTGGCTGGAGAGCTACATTGACCCCTTCGACTTGGACGTGTTCACGCCGCCACTGAATGCGAACCTCAACCGCCTGTCACAGAGGACCTCGGTACGCCTGTCAGACACGTTTTCCTTGTTGCTGGATGATCACACAGAATGTTGTCCAGGATTGGAACCAGGATGTGCAGCCTCTGTGTTCTCTGCTGATGAAACTTGTGGTTTCAGGTGCTACTGGGGCTTCTGACGGGCTCAGAGAAGCAGTTCACACCGCGGAGCAGCAGTTTGAACTCCCAGGAGTCCTACAACATCCTGCCACTGGCCAGCAGTCAGATCAGGTCAGAGGTCAACACTTGTTCATGGAGGGCATTCTGGGTAACTCCCTGATTACACTTCAGACATTAGCTTAATTAGCAGAAGCAAACCAAGCAGTATGAAATGTTCCGTACGGAACAGAACTAACGAGCCGAGATCAACAAGACAAGCTGCTTGTTGTGTTCCACATCCGGTTGCATTTGTTTGGTTTCAGTTATTGTTTCTGAAACAAATCGTTGTTTTCGGGGGGGAAATTCCACCGCTGCTGTAAACAATATGAGTGTGAATACACACTCATTCCTTCTATCAGATCCACCTGAATGTTTCTATCGGTGAGTCATTGGAGCCCAGACGTGACTTCACTTTGGTTCCTTTCATCACTTTTTGCTCTTTCTTGTCAAATCAGTAAAAAAATGAAGCTTCACATACATTCACGTTCATCCTGGTGGTTGTAGTTCCATGGCTCCATCTTCTAGCATCCAGTCACCAGTCCCAGCAGTTCCTTATAGAACTATAGCACGTCTGTATGGGTCGAATGTCGTGATGAACTGACTCCTGACTGTCCCGTCCTCCACAGGTTCGGGTTGCTGCCTCTCAGCATGTCGAATGTGCGTAAATCCAAGTCGTCCACCAAAAGCTCCGGTGCTCCTCCTCACCAGCTGGTGAGTAACAGCTGATTCAGCTGCTCTCGGTCCCACTGAACATGTGCAAGACATTCTACTGCTTCTGTTTCAATGTTCTGTTCAACTGTGGGTAAATGCTGTCTGTTCCACCCTCTGCATTCCCAGAGTTTTTGAGTGCAACCCAGGCAAGTTCATCAGTGTGTGTGTGTGTGTGTGTGTGTGTGTGTCAGTAGTACCACAGTTACCTTTGGTGTATTTGCTGTGTGCATCCATTTCTGATCCAACTAAAGGATGCTACCCTGCTTTACAGTCACTAATCTTCAGCTCTGGATTACAGCTCCAGTACAATTACAGAATATGATTGTGCAGCTGCACAGCAGGTCTGATCGTGGTCCTCAGTTCACAGAGCTGGTTGCTGCCTCAAGCTCTCAGCTTCTTTACATTGTGGATTTAACCTCCCGAAGCAATCGGTGTGTTCATTTCGGCTTTATATTCAGCCTGAACCTGAGGAACCTGCAGAGACCTGCTGCAGACAGTGGAGGTCCTGTTGTTAGCTGCAGTAACAGAATTACCACCCTGGAGTTACTGAATGTGTCCATGTCCTGTATTGTCCTTTAAGTGAAGCTCTATAGTATCAGAACCACTTGAATCGTTCATTTCCTGGTCCCCTCGCAGCCCGGATGAGTGATGTGACCGTGTTTTGTCCTCCAGCAGGCTCCTCCATCCTCCACAGCAGACGGCGGCGACAGCTTCCGGCCAGGCAGCCTGTTCAGACAGCTGGTCGACCAGGACGAAGACGCACCCTCTTCCTCTTTATTTAAACTCAGCTGGCTGTCTGGAATGGCCAAATAACCTGATACTGCTCATCACTTTTTAATTGCCTTTGCAGAACCTTTGTAAAAAAATGACATGTATAGTAAATATAATTTGCTCTTTGGAGAAATGTCTTGTTTATTTTAAAGCTCTTCTGACTGCGACACTGAGCTCGGTGTGTCGCTGGAGGACGACAAGGTTCATCCACAACGCAGTCATTAGGGCCAAACCATCACACAATGTAAATCTAACCAAATAATTTGTATTATAGTTTTGATCCAGCATTTAGAGGAGCAGTAGATCAGTTTCTCTCATCGACATCGTACAACATGATAATATAGGCTGTTAAAGTGTTAAATAACGGAATGACCTGTCTATCTGTTACATCCAAATTGATATCAGAGCTGAGTCTCATCATGATGTCTTGGTTTCAGACCAGGAGGATCAGCAGACAAAGTTCTTCTGACATCACGATGAGTTGCATGACCAGCATCACTTCCAGCAGTGGAGAAACAAAGACGCACACAAATATCTCTACAAGAAATATAAACTCTGCTGCTCACACACATTTTTTAGTTCCACATTATTATACTGTGTTTTATTCTATTCTATGTTTTATTATTATTCTTGTAGCAGGACTCGCTGAGTTCAGGAGTTCACCCATCACAGACAGACCCAACGGTCCACTGTCAGCCTCCTGCTGACACTGGGGGGTCACCTGTCAATCATCAGAGCTGGTCTCCTTCTGCATATAAAGGGGTGGGACACAGGGGGTCACCTGTCAATCATCAGAGCTGATCTCCTTCTGCATATAAAGGGGCGGGACACAGGGAACCAGCACCAGCTGTCCCACTAAACACAGCATGTTTGAAGTGGAGCGGCGCCAGTGGCCACAGAGCTGTTTACGATGGATGCTGAGAGGTTGTGGAGGGAGCAGGTGGCAGACTTCATGTGGGCGGGGCTAAAGTGTGTTGGAATATGTCCACTGGACAGAACAAACTAGAGACATCTAGTGGTCTGGGGGGGACAGACATGATTTCATTCTTGGTCTTCACATGAGGCCGTTTCAATCCTACAGACTGATGAAGACCTGCCTGTCTTCAACAGCTCCTCTGTGTGAGGTCCTGCTGCAGCCGGTGTCTCCAGGACATGAAGACACACAAGAGGAAAACAACAGCCACACGTCACACAAACAAAATAATCTGGACTTTGTTCCGTCTTGATCTCCTTTATTGATTAAGGGCAGATAACCAGATGGTGCGTTGGAGTCTATAACAGAGAACTCTTTAACATACTGAACATACATGTACACATATACAGGTTAAATCAGCAGTATATACAGTCACAGTTCATCTATGTACATACCCACTGGACATACTGCAGATACACTGCAGTATCTCCATGTGCTCGATAGTGGGGGATGTAATTTCAGTACGGCTTCACACAGCTGTATGTTCATACAGATGAAGTTCACAGGTTCAGCTAAAAGTGCAGTTTCAAGTATCTACACATGGGAAATGAATACTGAATACTCAACGACAGCTATCGTAATACTTTTAACATAAGTAAACATGAGATCAGTTTGACGTTTTGATGCAAATGTTCACATGAATGTGATATTGTAGAGTAACGCTAGTACTCCAAGAACAGTGTTTGTACACACTTATACACACACACACGCACACGCACACACACGCACACACACACACACACACACCTGTGTATTTCTACTTCTTCCTGTCTATTTTGCTCATCATGGCCTTGACATCGATGGGAGCCGCGGCGATGGCAGCTTTGGCCTTCTCCTCCTCCTCCTGCTGCCAGAGGATGATGGGATGGATGCCGAGGCTCCGGTTCTGAGCATTCTGCTCAAGCTGGGATTGACTAGAGTGAAACAGAAACATGATCAACAGGTGATGGACTGGATGAACAGACCTGGATCACACTGGCGTATTCAGCTGTGTGGCTGACATGTTACTTTGATGGGAGATCAAGTATTTGATTACTTTAGTGGGGA
>CAAKHC010004714.1:6509-16990 GCA_901007825.1 Macroramphosus scolopax | reverse complement strand
CTCCACGAGGCAGTAACAGCCTCGGTACCACTCAGGGGGTGAACGAGCCCCCACACTGATCCTGTGGCAACATGTGCTGAATAACTCCGGGTCAAAGGTCATCGTAAACATCCTATATTCCACCGTGGGGGGGCAACATCTGCCACTAGAGACCTTTATATACTGATTATAATGTATTATAAACACTACATGGAACTGAGGGTGAAGGTGAAGGTGAGGGTGAGGGTGAGGGTGAAGGTGAGGGTGAGGGTGAAGGTGAGGGTGAGGGTGAGGGTGAGGGTGAGGGTGAGGGTGAGGGTGAGGGTGAGGGTGAGGGTGAGGGTGAGGGTGAGGGTGAGGGTGAGGGTGAAGGTGAGGAAGGTGAGGGTGAGGGTGAGGATGGAGGTGTCCCAGTTAAACGTCGGATCTTTCCATGTTTGGTTTGCTTGTAATAATTAAATCAACGTGAACCATCAGTGTGATATTTTCTTCCAGTCTGAAGTTCAGCCGAACCTCCAAACTGCTGCTTGTTGAAACACAACATCTCCACACGGATCAAACACAGAAGATGGAGAATGTGTGGAGGCTCAACCACAGCTGACAGCTTAGTCGAGCACTTCTACAGTCAGGCAATTAGTAGAGTAATGTAATTCCATTTGTGACCTGTAAGGGATTACAAGTACAAGTACTGCTTAACACAAACATAGAAGATAAGCCTGGTCTCACCTCCTCATGTTGAGGGTCCAGTAGGAGTCGTGGTCTGTCTGCCAGGGGTTGCTGGGGAGGCAGGGAGCCAGGAACGGGTCGTGGTTCTTGTAGGTTGTGACGAACTTGGCCAGCCTGCAGAGGCAGAAGGAACTCAGGTTTCAGGTCCAGGTGACCGATCAGATCTCCTTGTTATCAGCTAGTTCTCATGTAATTACAACATTCAAATCCATATGAAGCCCTGAAGAGATAAAAGAAGAACTCACGCTCCAAGGGACACACTAGATTTGACCTTTGACCTCATGATGGCTTGTTGATAGAACATGTTCTAGAATAAAAGAGGAACATAAACATTCACTTGAGAAACTGTCGCTGTGCACAGAACAGAGTTCAAACCTTCAAACCTGGGAGGTCATTCAGGGTCAATGCATTCAGATAAACATCAGCATGTGTGTACTTCAATATTCCTCCCTACTTTATAAATACTTTGACTTACCTTGCGCCTGTACATGTCAAAGGTAGTTTTCTGAGAGACAAGAAGAAAAGAAATGTTTTGATCTGTGCAGTCGGACGAACACTCGAAGCTCCTACTGATGATCACACACATCACCGTCCCTCCAGTGGACGCGACAGCTCATTGATTGGTGGTTATTGTTTTTGAAACCTCAGAATATCTGGTGAAGGTCTGATTACAGAAGTAAACTGATTTATTTTCAGCAGATCGATTCAGTTATTGACCAATTATCACATTACTGAAAATAATCAGACAGGTGGATGTGATTAATGTGATCAATGTGATTAATGTGATCAATGTGATCAATGTGATCAATGTGATTAATGTGATCAATGTGATTAATGTGATCAATGTGATCAATGTGATCAATGTGATTAATGTGATCAATGTGATTAATGTGATCAATGTGATCAATGTGATCAATGTGATCAATCCCAAACGGCTGGAGGGACAATGTGAAACACACTTTGAGTCTAGTTAACACAGTCTGGTGAAAACACCATCTGCTTCTGTTATATCACTCGTCATCGTCATCTTCATCAGTGTAAGGAAATCTGTTGGAAGAGAAGAGACACACAAGACACAAAACAATGGTGAGATGAAGACGCCCGAACATCTGTAGTGATGGATCATGCGTGTGTGTGTGCGTGCGTGGGTGTGTGTGTGTGTGTGTGCGTGCGTGCATGCGTGCGTGTGTGTGTGTGTGTGTGCGTGCGTGTGAACCCTCACCTGTTACCTCCTCTGAGTTTGGATCAATAAGTCGTTCTGGACCGCAGTCAATCGCACTGTGAGTGCGACGCTGGATGAACACAACAAAGGTTGATGACGAAGATACTATGATGATGATGATGATAATGGATGATAATGTTGATTGTCACAAACTGACCGGTGGCCTGTTCACTATCCAGTAAGCTCTCTCCTGGCAGTCAAACACCACACGATCTGGCTTCTTCCTCTCCTTACCAGCCCTGGTGATGATGATGATGATGATAACGTATGATAATGTTGAATGTCACACACACACACACACACACACGCACACACACACACACACACACAGACATACAGACACACAGACACAAACACACACACACACACACACACAGACGCACACACGCATGCAAGCACACAATCCAATCCAACAATATTCATCCTTCATCCTGTTTCATATGAAAACTCTGAGCTATCAGAAAATATATTTGACTTGCTCTTCAATGAATTAACTGTAAACAGTGGAGTCATTTGTAATACAGATGGTTGGTGGTATGTACATATAGGACATGTATGTACTGTATGTACTGTAATATTTAGTCTCTTAGCATAACTAAAGTGACCTGTCAGTAATTCGGGTCTCTGACAGGATTCAGCCTTTCATTGCTCAATATCACAGAGTGAATGAAACATATTGAAGACAGTCGCCGCCTGTTGGTCCAGTTTCAGATGAAGGCTGACGGCTGCAGCTGCATGCAGTCGGGACCTTTCCTCCTCTCTCCTGTTCAACTGGAAAGTACTGAGCTGTGATGTTCTGAACCTACTTGTACTGCTCGCTGGCCTGCATCACGATGAAGTCCCACTGGTGGTTCAGCCAGTCATGCAGGTGGTTGTAATGAGCCTGTTTAAAGCACAAATACAGCATGAAGGAGAAGAACAAGCTAACACAAGCTTTATGTTCAGTCATCGTGACAAACTGTGGAAAATGGGACACAATGAAATATGTGAAGCTGCAGTACTGAAGGATTCATCAGCACCAACCGTTGAGCTCTGAGGAGGTTTTAAGCTTGAATTATTTTGTCATTGTGATTAATCATCTCCAAATAATAGTTTCTCAGCTCAAGTCACATGTCAGGTGTTCTGGGGTGGAAGCAGGATTTCGTATATCTCTACCTACATATACTTAGGAACGCTTACTTGCCAAATATTTCTTTCCTCCTCTTTACCTGCTCGTAGGGTTCCAGCATGCCTTTCTTGCGGATGTTCCTCTTCGCCAGGTAAATGGCTGCAGAGCAAAACAAATACAATCATCCATCCCATTATCTCACAGTTATACCGACATGCACTGATACGATGGAACGAATCCTCCTGCCACTAGTTCCCGGGGTGTCGGATAGATGGTTGCATGTTAGAGTACTTGGTGTGTTGCTTCCTTCTTTGAATAACTTCATTCCTGTACTCACCATAGTCAGTGTCCTCTGCAACCCACTTCTGTGTTGGCCAGAAGTACGGAGTCTAAAGAGGTGAAGACAGAGAGGCTCAGTGGGAGCACAGCGAACAACGATCAGCCACAATCAGTAACTGAGACCAACCTGATTAAACACACAGTTGGTCTGCGGTGGATGTTTGTTCTTTGTACAAAGAGTTCAGGCAGTTAGAACAATTCTATTTAAATGTGTTCTATTGGCTGAGCCCGGGAGGATGTGATGGGTTTGATTGTTGAGTCTTATCTATTATATAACATGGAAACTCATCCGTCTGATACTACTGGAAGTGTTTCCGGGGGATTCTGAGGGATTCAGCCTCAGATCCAAGTTGTTCTTTGTTTAAACATCATTGACATGCTTCACTTCTGTTGTCTCGTAACCTTCTGTCCACAACAGAAGAGTGGGGGTGTTGATGTGTGTCAGCAGACATGGCTGCATCTGATTATCATTGTCTGGATCTGAGCAGATATCCCATCAGCCACGTTGACAATATAACACGGAGGGTTACAAACCAGAAACCAGTGAGAGACTTTCTAGACACTCAACAGTATCTTCTCTTATTGACAAGCCTCTGCTGATTAGATCAGTTCTCCTGCACAGGGCTGCGATCGTGTTAGTAGTCATGGTGACGGATCTGCTGTTAGTTCTACAGGATCCTCGTTTGGATCTGATCTGATTGTTGTTTTCACCTTCTCTCATACTGGAGGTCTGTATGAGCTTCAACTGGTCCCAGTCCATTGGAAGGTTGACTTAATGTGTGTGTGTGTGAGTGTGTGTGTGTGTGTGTGTGTGTGTGTGTGTGTACCCTGTATCGACACAAGTGGATTTCAACATATTCCCCCCCCCCCTCGGGTAAACATGTGTATATTTCTATAATATAAATCTTCACCGCTCCCTCCAGTTACTGTGTAACTGCTTCACACGGTACTCTAATCTTTTTTACTTCTGTCGCAGTCACTGATGTTGATGAAAACATCGTTTAGTTTTACCTGGAAGCGGTAGAGGCTGCTGTCGTTGCACAGGACCAGCTTCCTGTGGTTCTGCAGGGGGTAGACGTAACCATAGGCAACCAACATGGTGCCAAACACCTGAGACTCTGCAGCACAGACAGGAAGCAGAGGTGATGAATGGACCCACAACAGGACATATTCTCCTTCTTCTCTGACCGGTTGTCAAATTCAAATGACTATTACTCTGATGTTTACAGACTCTACCTTCTTCAGTGGTCTTCATCTTGTTAGTGATCCATGCGATGATGTCTTTACCTGAGTGGAAACAGAGCTGAAGTACTGAAGGTAAAGAAACAACGCGGTCATCATGTGTGTTTGTATCATTTCAAGTGAAAGAAGAACAGTGATGTGATTCCGATGAGATCATCTGTATGACAGCAGCTCAACCCGGGTGAACACGTGTGGGAGATCTGGACGTTTGGCAGAAACACCCAATGAGGGAATATGTTTCATGTGGTGTGTCAATGTTAAGAAAATAGAAAATCCTCCTACAGAACCATAAAGAGTGGAACCCCCGAGTGTGACATGAGTGGAGTCCACGTCTCACATTCCCCTCCACAAAGCTGCGTCCTGCTTCATTTAAACACACACAAAATGTATAATCTCCTTTTACATGGTTCATTGTTCTTCTTCATTGGTTTTACTCTTTATGTTTTTAATCTATTTACTTCAAAAATGTTACTGGATATAAACGGAATGAAATGCAAAATTAATCATTTATTTATTTGAGTTAAATTACTTGAATTATTGAGTATTTTGAGTAGTTTGTTCACAACAAGCATTTAGCTACAAACTAGATTTCCTTTGATATGACATGATGGGACCAAAGACAGGAAACGATGAACAAAGGTAACATCATGAAGTGATCCCACAGCTCGACCTCTCTGGTCACACAGAGCAGGAGGTGCTTGGAATCACACCAGCGGAGTTCACGGTGGATTTGGCTTGGCTGACCTTTACCTCACTGGTCTTTAAACCGGATTAAAACCCCTCTTTGGTTCCTAAAGCACTCACCAGATCTCATCCAATTGTGGGCTTTCTTCTCTAGTCTGTGTTAGCAGCTTAGACAGCCGAGCAGCCGGTTTTCATTTTGCACTTTTAATAAAACAATAACAAAATGTAGCGCTGCCAAAGTGTTCAAATGTTTTTGTGCCCAGGCTAGAAATGCTCCTTGATCCTCCTCCTAGAAACTCACAATTACATGACACATATGAAGCATCTCAGAACTGCCCAAAACATTTAAATAACAGGAGCTAAATCATTTTGGACTTTTGCCAGAATGAGGAAACACTGTGAGACTTCTGTTCCTATCTAGAAGTCCCTGTTTTGGGTTTGTCAGAGAAAATGTGGTATCATAGTTTAGAGTCTTAAAGGTCCAGTGTGTAGAATATCTCATGATCAGATAAAACAAACAAGAAATAGAGCTTTAATAACTGAGCTCCAGAGGTGCTGGTGGGCAGGTTGCTTCTTCACGTCCTCACTGCCTGACCGGGGATGGACAGATAACCAAGTGCATCATCAGAACGCCAACAAAGACAACTCTCCCATAATGCCAAACTACGTTACCAAACTCGACCCAACGCCTGTGTGTGTGTGTGTGTGTGTGTGTGTGTGTGTGTGTGTGTGTGTGTGTGTGTGTGTGTGTGTGTGTGTGTCTCACCAGTGATGACGTGTGGGATGGTCGTCACATTGAGTTTCTGCTCCGAGCCTTTAACACCACTTTTCTGGTCTTGCATCTCCACCACGATGGCCTCCAGCTGGAGAGGTGGACAGACATGATGCTCACATGTAGAAAACAATGATGGGGACATTCAAACAGACTTTAATAACCTGCTCATGTAAATACGCTCCATGCAGGAAAGGAGAGGCGACAACCTGAAGATGTACTCACACATTTGTATTCTCTATGGATTGTTCATATGGATCCAATAACACAGCCGGGAGGAGAGAGTGTATCAAATAAATAATAATAATAATTCCTATCTTTTGCAAGAGTTGCACCTGAGCCGTAACGATGGGAACGGATGTTTATGGAGGTCATGGAGTTCAGACCCTGTTAGTAAGTTAGCTGTTGATGCACTTTGAGCCTGTACCAGATATGTGATTTTTTTATTTCAAATGTTATACATTATATGTATTTATATACATTATAATACATTTACTTGCCTTTGTTTAGACTTTGACGTTAGCAATAGCGGAAAAAAGGTTCTTCACAGTCCAGTCAGCTTAAATTTCCTGGTTTTATCACATTCCTAATTGAATCGATCTGGTTCAGACTAATGATGTCGTGCATCTGTCCTGCTCTTTATTTGGTTCAAGAGGTTTTTAGCTACTTCAGCTACATTTGTGGAAGATAGAGAAATGTTCATCAGCATTCTTCATCCTTAAATTCTCTTTTTCTTTTGTATAGAAATGCAACATTGACCCAATCATTGAACCCCTGTGTTGCTTGTCTGACTACAGTGAAGCCTTCAAGCCATCAGATGTTAGTTCAACAACATCTGTTGGTGAGGATGCTGATGTTTGGCCTTCAGTCTTTCTTTCAAATAAATCATATGGAAACAGCAGTCAGTCGTAGGTGAAGTTGTCAACCAAACTGTTGAGGTGTAATGGTGGTTTTGTCCCACGCAGGCTTGCTGCAGGTAATGAAATCTACTACAGACAGTCAGCTGACTCTCCGTGACGGCTTTTGTTCACTCCTGTAATCAAATCTATCACGAATGGTTTCAAAGACCGCTGTGGACTTTGTTGGTAATCTGACACCG
This sequence comes from Macroramphosus scolopax, assembly GCA_901007825.1. Taxonomy (NCBI): domain Eukaryota; kingdom Metazoa; phylum Chordata; class Actinopteri; order Syngnathiformes; family Centriscidae; genus Macroramphosus; species Macroramphosus scolopax. The sequence goes on along the minus strand of CAAKHC010004714.1, from coordinate 9,819 downwards.
GCATCACGGTTAAGTGAATATGTGCCACCGAGAATGTTGGTGGCTGCAGCAACACCAGGTTGATGTTCAACAGGGTTTTTAATAATACTTTGTTTTCATACGTTTGGACAACATGTGCAAGGTAAAATCAAAGCTATATATTGAAGCCTGTCTAAAAGTTTTTAGAGGAGGTCGTTTTTAATCGTTTCTTTAACTAAGTAAAAATGTTCTATAATTAACTTGTTTTCCATTACTGATTCTCTACTTTCCTTCAGCCGTCTGCCTTAATGTGTCAGTGACCTGAAAGTGAACATCTTCCTCTGACGGACAGATCAGGTGAGGTCATGCTGCTGGTTCAGTATATCGGAAGACACCTGACAGCGAAGCAGCAAAGCTTCTTAGCTTCAGGGTAGAATTAGAAATGATCTTTAACAAGCCTCTGCTCCTCTGCTGGCTCACAGATCTGACAAGAACCACACTTACTCAATGAGATCGTCACTTAATGGGGAAAAGGAAAAAATGGAAATATTTCCTTTTTTCTGAAATGTACTTTTGGACGCAAAATAAGAAAAATAAAGTGTAATGCAGAAATTGTAAGTTGCTAAACCAAGTAATTCAGAAAGCCTTTATGAGTCTCAACATGGAGAAACTTACATGTGTTTACTATTTAAAATGTGATCACATTTCACAATAATTGCAAATAATAAATTACATATCACACTGTACGTTTGTACAATGGAAGCGTGCTGGACAAATAGTAATATTATTGAAGGTTTCATTTCACCCACCTTTTTGAGGCAATGCATTGGGGGTCGGAAATGTTGCACCCGGTCTGGGCGAGCTGTTCTGATCGTCATATTTGCAAATTGGTGAGAACCAAAACCACACAGCTGTAAAAACAAAAACAAAATAAATATCCCGGTGGAAGATTTCCTAAGAATACTCTCCTGACAGACAAGTATCTGCAGGCAGTAGATGTGAACACACTCGTCCTGTGTGTCGATTGTAAGACAGGATGGGAAGGATGGATTTATCCACCAATCAGCTGCAGGAAGCCTCTGCTCTCATCCCCTGGCAATTACAGAGAGAAGCCTGACTGGGCAGTTCTTAACTTAACTTCCGAGAAGGAAGAGTCCTAATAAACCCAGTGTCAGACCCAGAATGCACAGTGTAGATGGCTGTTTGCAGGCTGAGGTCACAGAAGACGACAGTAACTGTCACCGTTAGATGAGATAACCACATTTATGTACACTATAAAGATCATACAACCAGCAGGCAGTCAGGTTAACTTAGCATAAGGTCTCCTAAACAAAAGCGACCAGTTTTGTTTTTTATGTGTTAGAACTATTATGTGGCCAGGTTCATTAGTGCTCTGCCAGGCTGCTGTTTCCCTGCTTCAGATCTTAATGCTGTAAAAAAAAAACAAGGTATCCATCTACTGGCTATCATACAGAAAAAACTGGTCTTAATTTTCTAAAGCACTGCAAGCATGAATCGATCTAGACACCACCCAGTCAGGTTGTCTTACAGGCCCACTGCAACACTTGTTTCCTAGTTACCCTGTACACACTATTCTAATCAATCCGATACTTGTTTTTGAATCTTTCCATACACTCATTTCGCTACCGTCACATTTTAGATCGAGAGTCGAATGTGTTTTCAAAATCTGTCAAACAGGTAGTGAGACAGATGATGCTAGAGGAAACTGAGACCCGCCCAAACATTGAAGCATGGGCGCGCTCCCATTACGTATCGAGAGCGTGCCCAGCCCGCCACTGTATCTCACAATTGTGCAGCGTTCAGGTACATTGCAAAAACTATAATGTTGTTGTTGTGATTGACAAAAGTGAATTATTTGAACCTCGCCCTAGATCGGACTTTTGGTGCATATGATATGCTAAACACACATGCTTTCATTTTCTTTGTATTTGATATCAAATACATAATATAACTGAACTGAACGTTAGCCTTCTATATGATGCTCTAGTTTACATTGTTTCACTTGGCAATTCAATTTATTTTAGGACCTCGGGGTTTAACTGAAAATAAAGCATTTTCCTGCGGGATTAAAGTATTGCAAGCCAAGCATTAAAATCTGCTAGCTCAAGAGGTTATATTTGCAGATTGAATTTTGAGAATTAAAGTAGACTATTGAACGCTAAATTGTGAGGATTCCGACGACCATGAATGCAGCAGCAGCACCAGCGGATTTGGGTGAGCTCAACCTTCCTCGCTGTCTGCATCGATGAAGTTGTTTCAAAGATGGCGGACTTCCTGCCGTCCCGCTCCGTTTTATCTGTCTGTTTCCCTAACTGTCTCCTCACAAGTAGCGAGGCAGAGCAGTTGCGGATATCTAAAGAGATAGATAAGTGTCTTTATCGAGATAAGACGTATGTAAAACGGTTAGTAAAGATCCTATTACTTGGAGCAGGCGAGAGCGGCAAGTCCACTTTCCTCAAGCAGATGCGCATTATCCATGGGCAGGACTTCGATCAGAAGGCCAAAGAAGACTTCAGAGCTACGATTTTTAGTAATGTTATTAAAGGTAAGACTATACTGAGTCTATTGTCTTTCACATGCTGAAGCTGGCTTGTTATGGCCGATCTCTTGGTCACTTAATTTAGGGTGCAAAAAGTATTGAGTGGGAAGTTGGTAGCCATGCTAGCTGCGGATGAAACGAGCGGAGGGGCACTTTTCTGTGTTCGACAATGCTAGTCTGGTTAGCTGGTTAAGCGACCAAGAAACGCCCATGTTTGTGTTTGCTTGCACGGTGGGACTGAAGGAAACGGTGGTGTGTGTGGTTATTGTCTGACTTTCCAGATAGTAATTCAGTCCTGTATTTATGTGAAGTCAGCCATAACGTACACAATGGTTTGACATTGTCCACACATTCTCCTTTTGACTGTTTAGCACCGAGACATGTCACTGTGTCTTGCATTGAGAGAACATGACACCTTAATCCCGAGAAAAATGTGCCTGTTTACTGTAAACTTGCCTGTCGTCAGAAAAGAAAACGGACAGGCCAACTGGATTACAACATGGCAGAATACTGTTGAAGCATTGATACAGTGTTTAAAACATGCATCAACTGGTTCAAAGATTAATAGAAAAATCGTGAACCACATTACAAATGAACTAACTTTCATAGAACGTGTACCTGTGTGCATTCAGTTTCAGTGTAATTTGTCCATGTCGCTGTACAGATGGACGTCCTGTGTCAGCTGTCAGAGTTACAGGACCACCTCACTGAGGCCTTGTTACGACTTTAAAGTCTACATTCACATTTAGATGTCTATTGAGCCAAGGAAGTTGTACATTGTACACACACAAT
>CAAKHC010004713.1:13067-27945 GCA_901007825.1 Macroramphosus scolopax | reverse complement strand
CGACATGTGAGATTTTCCTCATGTGTGTACATTCTCACCAGCCTTTTATAGCACTGTTCTGTTTTATAAGTATAAGGTAAGCCAGACTATCGCACACACGCACACACACACACACACACGCACACACACACACACACATGCACACAGATACCTCTTTTCTCTTTTTCCCTTCTTTCCCTCTGACTGCATCCCTCGTTTGTTTTCATTAGTGTGATTGCCTCAATGTCTCCCTGACCTTCAGCCATCTTCAACACTTGCTCGCAGACACACTTACACACACGTGCACGCATTCCACCGGATGATCACTTCTGATTTTTAGGGGTCATATTTCCCTCCTATCTCGTTCAATCTCTCTCTCTCTCTCTCCAGGAAGCAGCATGCCACTGAAAGCAAGGATGTAGATGTAGATGTTGATTTCTGTGGGAATCAACGTCAAACAACGAAGGTCCTAATTGCATTGCCCCCCCCACCACACAATCCCGATCCCCCCCCCTTTTGGCTCCAGTGCCGTATTGTGGGAAGGTTGTGTGCTGGTTAATGAGGAAAAGAAGAGAAATAAAGGAAACTCTTGGAAAAAGAGAAAAGATGAGAAGGACAGAGCAAAGGAGGGGAGATGTATTGCAGAGTAGCTGTGACCTTCAACGACGGTTAGGGACAATTAAGGCTTGAACGGTGGTTTGAACTGCAAAAGCCACTGGGACAGGAAGATGTTTTGCATGTTGCCAACGGTGTAGTCGTCGACAAACGTCCTGTAAATACTGTATTTGCTACGAACGAGTATTTATCCGCAGCAGCGTCGGAGACGAAGGTTGTTGTGTGGGGGATGGAGAACTGATTAATATTAATTCGAGGGCTGATTGAAAGCAGCACTCGAGTGAAGTGGCTCATGATGATGTCTCCTGAGCGACTCCCACGCACCGCTCCCACCATGAGTGGAAAGAGGCAGAGGAGAGGGAGGACCGTAGAGGAGAGAGGAAGTCAGGCGAGGAGAGGATGCAGGAATTGACAGTGTGAGGACGATGGGAGATGTGACGCCTTCCACCATCTGCACACCGACTCTTCCTTCAGCAGGTTTTTTAACTAAAATGCACCGTCCATCCAGACTTCAGTAGGCCAATGCACATATCTGATGGACCTGTACAGCATGTTGTTGCTTTCCGAGGTGAAATCCTGTTGTATATGGTAGTAAAATCGCTGTGCGGTATTTTGGCGACTTGTACGCCTTTTAAAAACTGAATTTTTTTTATTAGCTATGACCCCATTATAGAGTACATTATCTTATTCCAAGTATGTGCTCCCTCCTTCTGTGGTGACTTACAAAGGCTGACCAGAGGTGCTATGAGTTAAGTTATGCTAATGTTAGAGGGATCATCGGGGTGTACAGGGAGATAACGTGTTTTTAAAGTCCAAAACCGCCGGGAGGGCGAACGGCGCGGAGGGCTCATGGTTTTTGGATTGTTCGTCGGCGGTTTTTGTGGGGTGTGTGAAGAGCTGTGGCTTGACATTGCAGGAGGCCAGGCCAGAGGGGCTGAATTGGTGGAAGCAGTGAGCAGGAAACGACATCCGTAGGTGCTATGTGAAATTTAAGAATGATTAAGGAACAGGAAAGACCAGGAGCGGCGCTTTTGGAGCAAAGGCTTGGTTATAATGAACATTGCTGTGGGGGAAAAGAGCATGGTCAAGACTCAAAGGCAAATTCACATGCACAAAGACACACGAGGGGAGAAAAATCCAGGTAACTTAGCGACATGGTCACTGCCACCATGTAGAGTAAACCCCAATGTAGACATTCAGAGAATAAGCTTCATTTGCACTCAGATCAAACTTAAAGCTGCATTTGTTTTGGCCCAAACAGCTGATGGGATTGACATTTAAGACCTTCTTGTTTCTGGTAGGTGTGCAATCCCTAACCCTGCCTTTCAAAACCATCCACACCAATATGCACGTAAAAACTTCCGTTAGCTCCTCCAGCTTTACCGTCCAACCTACCGCAGTCTCGCCTTCTTGCTCTTCCTTTCTCCAAGTCTCTCACTGGAAGAGCGTCATGGTGTCTTTTCAACCAACTGGTTCCATCAACACAAAATAGTTCCCTTTCTTTGTGTGTTTGTACTCTGGGGAAGCAGCGTTCTGTTGGCCTACGACTTATCATCAACCGCTGTGACGGTCCAGAGAGTTTTCCACACGTTTAAGTTCTCAGGCTTTACAACAAACTTTCAATCGTTTGATGAGAAGATGAATAAATGATTAACAGTATTCCATGTGAGGTTGATCGCACATCTTGAAGACGTGTCAGCTAACTTCTGCATCAGTCGCAGCATCACCTGTGAGAAGCAATCGCCGTCTCCCGTGTGATTCGGGGGTCTGCAGGAAGTGGCTCGTTTTTTAAGGGTGGCAATTTGTTGGCAAACGCAGGTGTCCATTGTAAACTCCTCCCGCCTCGGTCATCTTTAATAATGAATAATGATGCATGAGGTCTTTCTTGTTTATTGGAAACAGGATCTGGCTTATTTTGCAAGAAGGCTGATACGAGGCAGATATGAGGTTATAATGGTTGGCAGACACACTGGCCTACAGAGCAAGTGAGGTGTTTGTTTGTACAAGCTGATTTCTCAGACTAAACGGGTATCGCCGCCCACCAGCTGCTTTGGATCAAAACAGTCAGCCAGAGCAGGCCGGGGAAGGGCCTCCGTCCACCTGGCAAAACAAGATGGGACCTCTGCGTGACAGCGATTATAACATCTCTGCTAACAAATGAGCAGTTTACTGAGATGACACATCTGAAAAAGCCCGTGTTCTGTTGTTTTAGCTGTAAAATTGAGGCATAAATCAGGCGGCAGAGTTGGGAAAAAAAAAAGAGACAAGAGAAGAAGCATTGAGCTCCTGCTGTATGTTCAGATCAGGGTCAGACTGAAATATGGGATCTAACAGAGGCTGCAAAAGCCAGACGCTATATTTAGTCTTGAGGAGTCGAGAGCTTCACCTCTTCTTCTTGTTACTCTCTGTTTCTCTCTATCTGGGGATTGTGATGACAGCGGCCTCGCCCTGCGAATCAACATTATCTTCAGCAACAGCCCTTGTGGAGGCATTTGGTTTGCATTAAACCTCGCTCTCGCCGCGCACGTGAAGGCGTCGCTATTTTTGCTTTCATGCGCTGTTGGTCGCAGTCAGACGCCATCAATTCAGCGTCGTTGCCTCTGAAAGAAACGGCAAATCACGTTCGTTATTCAAGTAAACAGCTCCGGAATGGCACCCAGGAGAACCGCCGAGGTTCAGTCAGCGTTTTGCTTGCGATGGCATAACGAGAAAGAAAAACATTGTGAATGTGCTTGTTTAACGGCGAGTCATATGTTAATTTTAATGACGGGTTTACCCGCCGCGCAGGTGTGTTGGGGTAAAAAGGTTAACGCTCTCGGTCGCTCGCACAAAACTTTGAGCACAGCGAGCCGGGAGAGAGGCAGAGTCTGGAAAGTGTGAGAGAGGGGGAGAGGAAGAGGACAAGAAGAAGAGTTTGAATGAGTTCTGTGTGTTCCAACAGGTTTCTTCATCTCCGAGAAAACCTGCTGGTCACATTGGCCCGGCAGGCCGCCGCCTCTGGGAATACGGAGGAAATGTCCTCATTTGCTGTTTTTTAAAAGCACATCTCTGTGTGTGTGTGCGTTTGTGTGTGTGTGTGTGTGCGTGTCATGTCGGTGTGTGTGGGTGGTTTCTAGAAATCCTCGCACTCACCAGCAAGAAGCAACTTGTGGCTTTTCTTCCAATTAAAGTGTGTCAAAGCACCCCAAAATAAAGATTTAAAATGCGACAAGATGTTTCTCCGATAAAGGAACATCTTTTATTTTGTTGCCAATTCCATTTTCCAATACTTTCTCAAATGGGGAATTTTGTGTCCTGACATGGTCTCTCTTTCCCTCTGAGGCTCTTCACCTGGCAAGAAAAGGGACGATTCATCAACCCCCTTCGCATTCCAGTGTGTAGCAGCTCTTTATATATAATTATTCATTTAAATAGAATGTTTTCAACAAGGCCTTTAAAGAAGAAGCCTCCAGGAGCTGAGCATGCATTTCTTTGATGTGGTTAAAATGCATTGGTCTTTTCACATCTTCGCTCCTCCACAATAAGTGTGTTATTTCTTTTGATAATCCTTCGACTCTCGCCGCGGTTGAAGTAAACATATTCCTGCAGCGAGCGAGTATACATCACGGCTGTCTCCTTGGCAGCAGCATTGACTTCATCTCTGCAGCACTTCACTCACATGATAAACACTCGACATCAAATAGTATCAGTGTTATAAAAAGCCATAAAGATAGCGTTTCTGCAGGCCACGGCATGGCAGGCGACACCGCTGCACTATCTCCTCCTTTATCACCTGCCTGTTACTGCCGGTGCCACTTCATAAATAAAGCTATTACACCGGAGAGAGGGAGGGGGGGACGGGGCTGTGTGTTCACATAGACGGGCACACATAAACACGCTGACACACACACTCTGCGCAGGTACTCCGTCTTCCCGTCACTGGGGAGCTTTAACCCTGACCAGCTTAGTTCAGAGGCAAGGGGCTTTATGGGACATTGGGGAGCAGCATGCATGGAAGTAAATAGAATATCCAATGGTGTCTGTCCCAATCTCAGATTAAGCCACCAAAATCTCTGCGCTTTTTCAGTCTGACAGAGGCGCATGAAGACACACAAATACGCTTCTACCGCACCGTGTCAACACGTAAAGAAAAACATACAGAGCTGCGTCTGAGTGGGTCCCAATGCAACTCCGGGTTTTATGCTGACACTAAGGAATGTGTTCATCTAGGAGTAAAGGGCCTCTCTCTCTCTCTCTGTGCTGTGCTGATGGTTTGACTTACTGACTGACTGACTGAAGAGTGGTGTACTGGAAATCTAACAGGGATCTCCATGTGATCCGTTGTAGCTCCCAAAGGGCCCGGAGCTAAAGCCCTTCCCAAGCACATTGGTGAAACATTACTCCAGCTGAGAAGAGCCAGCTTGCAGGGTGGGCCCAGAGTTCAAGAGCCTTAACGGAGAGGTCCAAAACATTTTGTGATAATGCACCTTGGCAAAAGAAACACTGTTCTCCCTACTGTGTTGGTTGGCTTCATCGGAGGTTGCTGTGGATAAGTTAAAGTGAACGCCGCTGTCCTTCTCTCTCTATGACGGAGAGCAAACCAGGATGTGAATAACTCAAAGCCAAGAAAAAGTTTGGGATAGCTGGAGAGGACTGGCCTTCTTCAAAATCTGTTGAAAGAACGGGAATACGGCAGCGATAGAAAGAGAAAGATTAAATCTGTGCAGCGCTCTGTGTCTTCTGTTGCCCTGCCTGCGAGAGGTAGAGAGCACAAGCTGAAGAAACAAGTCAGTATATAAGCGCAGGGAGGAAACACAATTGGCTCAAGATAAAGAAGTTTCTGCAAAAAGGAGAGAGAGTCAGGAATCGCCCACAGCCAAAGGATGGATTTGAGTTAAGAACAGGTTATGATCGTCCAATCCGCCGGAGTTTTATCGCTTCCTTTTGTCAATGCCAGCATGTTTTTCTGACCCAGGTACAACTGGGAGTCATGGCAGAGAGGATGACATAGTCCGAAGGGTTGCTTCATTTCCAGATAAGAAAATTACAAAAGTGTTACAAGTAATCAGGGTGGAAACAACAGAAATATGCCGAAACATTGTGTAACTGCTTCCCATCCGAGCTGCGTAAATATCCTCTTATAATAAAATAAACACGCAGGCCTAGTACATTGTTTCCTTGAGTAAGAAAGGACTGAATGAAAATGAAAACATTCTCTTGAGGCCTAATTTTCGTCCACACGGAGCCTTGACCAGGAAAGATTTGTTCATGAGTCAGACCACAGAAGCACAATCAATGGGGGCTTTGTATCAATAACTTCTTATCAATTCCCATCTCTGTTAGGGACAGAAGGAATGCAAATGTATGATGTGATTATTGGAAGGGAGCGAGAAGGATTCGGAGAAGAAAAGGAAAGTAACTCGTTCCAACCTGATTTTGAAAAAAAACAACATTTTGTTTGACAGAGTGCGAGACCTAAATATTTAACTTTCTGTCTCTATGTTAGCTCAGACAGCTCTGGAAATACTTCTACAAGTCACTGATAATATTTATAGTTTTTTTTTTTAAACGTATGGCTTCGTAGCACGTTCAGAAGCAGCTCAGGTTTTTTCCCGGCGACGTCGGGCTTCACAGCGCCGGCATGATTGAATTCCAGCTCGCACGTAAGTGTTTCTTTTTTAATGCGGCGATGCTTGATCCTTGTGCACCAAAGCAGCCGCACACGCCGTACTGTACACACACACACACACGAGCACACCCGTGTAAGTGCACGCACCCACATCACATTATACGGCATCAGCCAGGCTCAAAGTGGATCATTATTTACTAAACAGGTTGCCTAACAAGAAAAGACTGATTCCCCTGCAGGCTTGTATAAAAACCCTGGAAGCATGGCGGTGGAGCAATATCCATCATAATTGATGTGTTGCAAAGCAGATTACACACATTAGCGCACACTGTTCTAGCAATGACAGCTCCAACCGAACATGACAAATTCCATAATGCGGAAAAAAAAAAAAAGGTATTTTACTCTCTCTGGATATTAAAAAGGAACTGCAACTAACAAAGAGGCATTTGCATACGCAGGGTTAAACGCGTGTCTTAGGGTATGTTTGTGTACTTGTGTGCGTGCATCCCCTGTCTAACAACACCTCCTCCAATGCTCTCATCTCCCCTTAATTACATTCTATTTGTTCCACTTGGGGCGGAGGGTCCTGTAAACTGTTAGCGGCTTGGCACAGCTTCCCCGCGCTTCGGTGACAGGGCTTCATTCAACGCGGCTAATCCCGACGTAGCATTAGCTACACGGATGATGCTTTCCCGAGGCCGCTTGACAGCCGTGGCGTTATTTACCGAACGCAGCACAACAGATAAGCCCGTCGAACGTGCGGCAGCTCAGTCGTTGTGGGGAGGCATTAGGAGCGTCTGCGGCTGCCTAATAAGTGGGCTGGATGCTGGAGGAATAAATAAGCTTTGGGAAGAGGGGGCGGCTCGCCCCTTCCTCTCTCACCTCCTCCCCTCTTCTTACTCACTCATTCACTCACTCACTCTTGGAAGTCACTCAACTCGCGTTCCCATCGACTCAACAGCGTCACAGCAAATCTGCCACCGGAATTCCAGTTGCATAAAAAATACGTTGTTGTTGTTTATCTTTACACTCAATACTTAATGATGCAGCCATTTGGCCTATTACAGTTTTTAAAAGACAACACAACAGTGGTAATTTCATCGCTAAATAACAATAAATGGAGTTAAAATCAGAGTTTTACTAGCTTCTTCTCTATTGATCTGTGCCACAATGACGTCATTGCAAACGCCTTTACAGCACAGATGTTTATGTATTACTGCAAGACTCTCATAGTATTCCTGCAATGTTTGTCTTGAGCACGTCTCATTCTAGTCGAAAGTGTTGCAATCGCGGTATCTTACTTCCTGCCTTTTGATTAAACCTAACATATTAAGAGATGTAATTTAAATTATTTCCCTCAGCACTAATTGTCAAATTCATTTTAATTGAAAAAAAAAAAGAAGAAGAAAAAAAAAAAAAGAAGCCGAGCCGCTCGCTGTGTGTTTATGTGTGATGGAGCTGTTCCGAGCCGTGTCGTTAGCCACACACACACTCCTGACGACCCACTAATTAACACCCCATGTTAATCACTCTCAACCCAGCCAATAACCAGTGACAGGCCATCATGCAGATCACTACATCATACCACAGCACAGCGGCAACCGGGCGATTTCCCCTTTTTTTCTCCTCGCTGGTGTGTCGTGGAGACTCCTCAGTGAGTCATCTGGACGAGAGCGAGCGGTTGAACCCTGAACCGGAAGTTTGCATTTAGCAGGACTGTCGTTTATAAAGAGATTCTGAGGTTGTAAAAATACCTGACGAAGAAAAACACGTTGCCACAGAGCTTTTCAAATCGCTGCATGTTTCCCTGAGCACTATAGTTTCTAATAGCACGTTTATTTTTGTCACCAGTGTCACATGTATTAGATCTAATCCATTAGCTCCCATTCTTCTCTTCATACACTTTTTTTTTTTTTTTAAGTACATGTTGGCTAAATATCTTCCCGGTGAATCTGCCGTTCTGGCTGAAGTGATGATTTTGATATACGTTAAGCTGATTTTCCTAAGCTACTGAGTAATTAACTCAACTTAATCATTTCAATTCATTTCCCAGTTACCTGAATTACTTTTTTTCCCAGTCTCTCCTGTCTTTTGTGATGTCTGCTCTGAGCCCGGCATGTCGTCTGGCGGCGGTAGGAGAGGGGCCTCCGAACTCTGTTACAACACTGACCTCTAGTGTCGGTTCAGCCAGGCTCTGGCTTGGCGCCGTGGCTTTTTAAAATGTGACATTTTAGCGGGCTCATTGGTAGCCCTATCTAAGGTAATGAATCCGCTTTGGACAAACTGCCGGGTTTGAAGCTTTAGCCTCAGAGCGCCTGGAGCAGGGATTGCCCTGGATAGGGCAGAGGTAGATTAGGAGTCAGTGTAATGAGAGGCAAAGCATCTCTTTAGCTCACCCTTTGTCTTTGCCTCCATCCACCAAAACCTTGGAGGGGAAGGAGAGAGACTCCTCTGGCCAGTGGCAGCCACACGGGCATTGGCGTTATTTTTCATCATCTTCTTCCCCTCTTCTCCCTGACGGCCTCCACCTCTTTTCATATCTCTTTTTTTCCTCCTTTTTCTCCGCGGCTCGGAGATGCTGACACTTACTCACGCCGACCGGCCTCACGTCCTCACGTCCTCGACAGGGGATTGTCAGATCTTCTTAAATATGGAAAAATACAGACGCTTGCCAGCCACACTGGTGTGCAGCACATGGGTAATAGGCATAATAGGGTCAGGCTTGCATTTAATAAACAATTACCCATCTATAATAGATGAGTCCAGCTCCAAAGGCCCAGCGCCTGGCCTGGGTCGAGAGAGGGAACAGGAGAGGGAGAAGGGGAGAGAGAGAGAGAGAGGGGAGATGGATGAATAATGCAGACAAGATGCCCATCAGAGCACCAAAATGCAGGGGCCCACGCAGTGCCAATTATCTTCCCCCACTAATGATGATCATGATGCTCTCCCCCGACACCCTCCATCACCCCCCACATCCCCATCCCACCTCCCTGCACCCACGACGCCTAAATCTGACATTTGCCTAGCTGCCCCTGCAGCTCGCGATGCATCCTGCTGCCTCAACTCACCAAACATGATGCAAAACTGCTTATAAAGGTTTCTCAGCCTGTCCTCGTTTTTTTTTCGAAAAAAGGGGAGCAGGAGGGGTTTCTCCGTGGCGGCAGGGGCGGGGGGGGCACGTTGACCATCGCTCCTCTTTTGAATTACAAATCAATCAGGGACTTTTTTTTTTCCTCAGCAGCTTCCATTCAGTCCAAGGTCATCCAGATTACACAAGGTTAAAGTGTGTATTTAAAGTGTGCGTGTGTGTGTGTGTGTGAGTCTGACAGAACGAGGGAATTAAAGTCACCACAGAGATGGCCCGAGCAAACGGTCCACACAGCCTAAGATATGTGCGGCGAGGAGGAGCCAGGATCAGAGGGGGGACCTGTGGTGCTCAGGCCGACTACTAGTGCAGCAGATAGGGCCCCAGTAGACCGCCTGGTCTGGGCTCCGGGTAAAATACACAGCCACTCTGTTTCCCTCAGGGCCCAAGTCTGTGGTAATAATGGGATCAACGCCATGACCCTCCTAGGACATGATACTGCTATTGGATATTCTATTAGTTTCATCTCCGGTGAAAAGAAGTCTCAGCTACTTTTCTTCCTCAGAATCAAATTTGTTTTACTTCCATGTAGCTTCAACAGTGACTAATCAAATTATTGAACTTTTCCAGGGAAGAGACTTCATTAACAACTGAACACGCCGCTTATGACTATTGCAAGAACCTCCTGGTATATAAAACTGTGTACTGCGCATATCTTCTAATCATATCTAATGTAGGAAATGCATGCAAGGCTATCGTAAGCTATTAACATACGCACGAAAAAAGCGAGCTCCATAATTGTTCCTTTTTACCATTTAATCCCGGGACTGGAAGATACAGCAGAGCTCATATTAACATTTACATTTCTGAATCCCCCACCTCCTTGATACGGCTCCAGCTTTCAGCCCCGGCATCTCATCTGCCTTTACATAATATCTGGCTGTATTAATGCTACATAGTGAACTCCACTGTCTGTGCTGTGTAGATTTACATTTTCCTAATGATGTGCTTTCATTTTTCCTCTGCAATCCCCCTGTCCTTCCCTTCACCTCCAGCCCACAGCCCACTGTGATTTAAAACACATACAACTGTACTGCTGTTTTACTGCGGAATAACACAAAGCACGGGTTGAGACACCTTTGGTCGCCCCGGCCCCCATCTGTTGCACATCTGGAAGTGGTGCGCCGCACCAATAATTGGAAGTCAATTTGTTTGAAGTTATGTATTTGGCATCTGGCTCAATTCATAAAAACTCTGGAAATCGCATTAATTTTACAGCATTTTTCGAGACGGCACAGCCACTTTTTTTTTCATCTCTCTTGTGTTCCATCGTTAATGCGCATTGGGGCCTTGGTAGTCCAGTGACGTGGGAGTTTGTCGAGCTCTGGTCGGGGTGTGGTCCTTTACAAAAGCAGCTAGGGGACAATGCCCTGAAGAGTCGTGGGATGAATTACTCCACATGGAGAGACAATATTGACAGTTTGGATACTAACAATTAAGGGTACTTTAAACTTGACTTCCCCCTCATATCCCTTCTTTTTTTCTGGAAAAGAAGCTACACATCCCGCCGGTTGGCTGGCTGATGAGAAAGCAGCATAGAGTTGTTTGTCACACCGCCTCTCAGTCATGGCTGGAAATAGATACGACATGATGTTTGGTGCCACACCGCCGGCTGTCACATTGTTATTCCCACTCAAATTTCCCCTAATTTGTGCACAAGTCTTGTCACAGTCCGGATCCTGATGAGGGCTTTTAGGTGCTTGTTTTTCTGCTCCCCTTCCTTATATGTGTCGGAAAGGAGCTGCAATGAGATGCACACCTGTGCGTGCGGGTGCTATGCATATCCCTGTGTGTTTGCGCTTGCGTTGCACATCTGATTAGCCTCGTGTGCGTGTGAGATCGCGCGCGTGTGTGTGTTTGCCGTGCTCCAACGTGAGTCACCTCAGCGGGAGGTGATTAAGAGTTACCAATGGCAGGCTCGACAGGTGAGTGCATTGTAGCACGCTGGCAGCTGTGGCATCTGCACGGGTGACAGCTTCTCTCTGCTCAGTGGCGGTGGCAGTGTTGGTGGGTGGCAGGAGGTCTGACAATGTTGTTTTGGTGACAGAACGACTCCGCTGTGAGGTTCGCGACATCACTTCCCTTCTTCAGATATGTCAGTTTATACCAGGAATTATGTATAGCGCCAAGGCCCTTCTATTTCATAGTATTTATTAACTATAGACTAAAAGGCATCTAGAAAACAGATTGTTCTTCATTATCTTCCTTAAATAAACCACCTTAAATGTACCACACTCCTGCATTAGGTGTCTTTTAACTAACACCATAACCCCCCTGTGGTGGTCATGATGGCCAAACACAGCCCACTGCTGCCACCTGCTGGTGAAATATGATACAGCAGCAGCACTTTCATCCTGGGGGCTAAAGTCACTGAGGGAGACCATTTTGCTTCCCATGCAAAAGTAAGACAAAAACAAATGGAAAGATTACATTACAAGGAGCTCAGTTCTGCAGATATTCTTACAAGCTGGAATCCGGTTGCTTTACGAAGGAGGTCAGGGTTAAGAGCTGAGGAAAGCGGGTGATGGGGAGGTTAGCTCCAAACTTTTCCCAAATGTCTTTCACACGTCCGGTCATGTGTTCTCCTGTTAACATATGCGGCTAATGTCTCTAACATAAACCTTTTATCGGACACGCTCACTGTTTTCTCGATCCCACCGTTACGACACACGTCAGTTCCTGTGAGTTTCCGAACTGGGTTGATGAGCTGTGATATTCCGAATAAAAAGTCACTTGTTCTGATGTCACCGTTGCCTCATCCGACCACATTTCCTTTTGAAGCCTGCGCATAACCAGCCTTGAACTTTGTCCACGATAGCCTTTGATATGGAGAGAAAACGAATTAGAAAGTTAAAGTAGAATGCTTTGTCTCTTGGGGCAGCCTCAAAAGACTGTTATTCGAACGTGTGTGGAAAAGTTTTGCAGGATGAGTGCTTTATTTTTCGCTCATGTCAATACCTTCATTAAGGTAACAGGTATCCCTGACTTCCATCAATTTCTATGGTCGACTCATTGCAAATCAAAACCCTTTTGAAATTCCAAATCTAAATATTTCTGTCTCTTCAGCATAATAAATATCTATATTTACCTTCGATACCGCCTCGGCCCCGTTCCCCCGTAAACAGAACTCAACACTTTGTAGTTTCAGCTGCTCCATAACGATTGATCGGTTCAGTCTTATTTGCGCGTAAAGAGATGCCAGCGAGGAATGTTTCGATTTCATTACAGAGAAACAGACGCTAATAACACTCTAAAACATTAATTCAGGGAGGCTTTAATGAGAAATCTGCTTGGGAAGTATTGGCATGTTTTTTTTTCTTCTTGTTGTATAATTAATGACTCCACGATTATAAAAAGTACATGTGGAATTTTTTTTTTTTTTTTAGAAAACATTTCTGCAAAATATACAAATGAGTTTTTCCCATCGCTGCAAACAAACTTATTCCAGCTAACTTTATTAATGAACAGATGATATTTCCACAGTGTGAGAGAAACCATCTCTTCATAGCCCTGAGAAAAAACTCCGCCGGCTAAAAGCTCTCGTAACGGCTCTTCATCCCTTCGCCGTTATTCACCCTCAAGGGCTCATCATCTCACAGCAGGCTGATCAGAATTATTACTCCTCCTCTACTTGTCTTTATTGTCCAATATCCCTGCTCTCTCCTTCATGCTGCCACTCATTGGCAATCAGCCACCTTGAAAGCCGGCCCTTCACCTTCCACTCTGAAACTTTTCAGGCCTGGTTTCGTCTTTGTAGCCAAGTCGTCATCCAGCAAGATTATTTTTGCACTCTACAATTGGACATGATGTGTCTTCTGTACGCTTCTATACGCTCAACGACAGAACAAAAGACGGGTTTCCCTGCAGGTTATGTATAATGATAAATTCTGTATCATCTCAATGAAAAACAAGAAGCCAAAATCAAGTATATTTAAAAAAAAAGGGGTTTATTATATCTTTCCCACCCCTACTAAGAATAAAAAAAATGGTAACATGTTAGATAATAATATATTTCATTTTATGAATACATGGATTAAAACATATATAAATACATAAACACTTATATAACAAAAACACTGAGGACGACACGGACCAGACCGACGACATGTTAGGCATTGCGGTGAGTACATCAGTTATGTTCTTTAAGACATTAAAAAAAAACCTGGGTGTTCGAATAAGGCACGTCACACAGTCACAACCCTGACTGCAATTGTCTAAAATCCTTTTGCAAGGTTGTTTTTTTTTTTTAAAGGGTAATTTTGGCCAGACTTTCAGCAAGTATTTTAAATATGTTACATTGTACAGCTACCACAGTGTTTAAAAAAAAGAAACAGTAGTTAATATAATTAACGCAAAGGCCGATAAACGTCTCCCTTTTTTCTTATGAGTCTGTTTTCTGCTCTGTCCGGGAGGCAGAGTTGCATGTCGATATAAAAAAAAAAAGCATGCGGAGAAGCAGGAGGTCCATGTGCTGTTTCTGGTCCTGCTGAGATTTGCTTTTGGGCCAATCGAGTTCCAACACCCACCTGATCCACAACACTTTATATACATGTGGCACTTAGAGAGCAGTCAGGTGTGACGGCTGTCAGAATAATGTCTTGCAACCCCTTGGGAGTGGTGATGGTTTGCCATCAGTCAGTCTTTTAAAATCTCTTTGTATGCCCTTTTACACTGAGGATTACAACCACCTGCGGAGGGCACCCATTATAGGTCATCGCCCTCCGCAGAGCTGAAGCTGCTCCTGCGGCTGCTGTCCTTAGACGCGGCTCCGGGCGAGCCGGCCGAGAGCAGTGGGTCAGTGCCGAACGGGGAGAGGGGGTCGTCCATCAGGATCTCATCCAGCCGGTGCTCCTCCTTGAGTGTCGCGCTGAAGAAGTCTGTGAAGTGGGACAGCGGGTCAGAAAATGTGGTGCAGCCATCAGTGCCTGTGATGTGGTCCTGCGGGCCGCCAGGCGCGGGGATGGAAGGCACGCCGGCGACCACAGCTATCCTCTGGAGGTAGTCGCTGTTGGGATCCTCCTGATAGAGGGGCGGCTGCTGGGGTTGGGGAGACGACTGCTGCTGCTGCTGCTGCTGCTGCTGCTGCTGCTGCTGCTGTTTGAGGAGGTGGGAGGACAGTTCAGATGTTCCCAAAGCTGTGGCCATGTTCGGGAGGCCGTGTGCTCGCGCTTGGATCTCAAGCTCCTGGGAAACAAAACAAAAGATTGTTTCTACTTGCTCATTGCACTCTAGTCTACATAAGACTCTACATGTGGAGTATCAATAGAGTAAGGAGAAGGAAAGCCATGTGCACCACAACTGGCTTGTACGTAAAAGTTTTCCGGTATTTCAGAAGGTCTGCGTGCATGAAGCATCGTCATCTTTTCTATCACCGACCCTTTATTACCAACCTGGATTTATCTCCTCTGAAACACGTAAGGTCATTGTCTTTGTTCATCAGGTAAGGTTAAGTCTCTGAGATTAAATCAGAGAGGAGGATGGAAGGTCCTAATGTAACAGAAGGGGGGGTGTGGGGGGGGGGGGGGGGGTTT